>JARQOD010010483.1:0-27175 GCA_033576555.1 Oophaga sylvatica | reverse complement strand
AAACCAAGTGTAATTGAGGCAGTAACTTGAAGAGAGTATATATACTGACCCTATATTGATGTCAAAGATACAATCAATTCATTTCAAAAAGTACAAGTATATATTATAAACATAAGGTGCAAGTAGTGCAAAATCTGAGCTGAAAACCAGCTTCTCAATAATTAGTAATATCACTTGTAGATTAAATTGATAAAGTGCAGGAGTGTAAATTAAGGACTAAAGAAATGCGTATACCAACACAAAATATATGAGATCAATATAGATGCTTCTTGCAAACTAGATGAAGCAATTATCTTGGAATGGAATGTCCATAGCAAAGTACCTCCGTATGCATCAATATATATTGCTAAAAAAGTGCAAACGTGCAAAAAGGGGACAGAGCAAAAGATTATTAGCAGCTAAATGTTAGGTCATATTCACCTCCAGTATGCCGTGGCACCCCGACGCGCGTTTTGCATTAAGCTTCTTCTTAGGGAGCGTGCGTGTTATAATGCTCCTATATGTGGGTTTTTATAGGGTCTATGTCTCATTAGTGGCAGCGGTATAGCAGCGCTTCCGTCCACATGACCTGTCTGACGTCGGCATGAATCGGCGTCACATGACGCTCCACTCCTCCCCAGCCTGACGCGTCAAGGCAATGGGAGGGCAGAGGCATCACTACTGATGCATCGCCACAGCGACGGCAGAGAAGGGGAGTGAGCAGAAGCGCACACCGCAAGGAGCTGAATCGTGAAGCTGGGATCGCTACAGACAGATCGTCATGGTAACAGAAGGGGAGATAAACAATAGTGCACACTGCACGAGGCTAAGTCATGAGGCGGATAAGTAGCTGTATATATAAAAGGAAAACTCCCTAATAATGTTGTGGAATACAGTATTGAAGTGTATACACTGTAAGGGCCAGGATCTTAAAAATGGGAAAAAAAATTGCTAAATGATACTAAGTAATCAGTGTTTATAGTGACTGATGTGAAAAAATATATTTATAAGAAAAGTATGCATGTACAAGTGATTATTACTAATAAATTACATAAGAAAAGAAATCATAACAGTGTTAATATTACAAAAAATAATGTGACTAGAGTGTTACAATATATGTAAAAAATTAAATATAAAAAAATAAAAATAATAATAAAATATTAAATCAATCTTAGTGAAAAATAATTTTGCAACTAATATATTTACATATTGTTTCAACAAATATAGGAAAAGAGGAAAAAGAAAAAGAAAAGGGATCCGGTCAGTCCGCAACAGCTGTAGCAAACCACGGAAGTAAGTATCAGTGGCGGCAATAAAAAAGTTCATGAAATTCCAACAAAAAAGGAGATGATGTTATTCCTAAAGATATGAAGGAAGATCTGAATAGCCCACAGGAGCGGCAGCGAACCCCAAAGGTGAGTATCCATGGCAATGTTGAAGAAAGTCCATAAAACTCTGTAGCAGTAAACACTGACACGGAAAAGGGATCCAAACAGCTCTGGAAGGAAGACAAAGACTCTCACAGGTTAACATCAATGGCAAAACTAGAAAGAGACTAGAAATAAGAATAATTAAAAACACTTAAAAAAGGAGACTTAAAAATATTCCGATAGAGGAGGATATGTGGCTTGTAACAATGGACGTTGAATCTTTATACACCTCTATAGGGCACTCTGACGGCATTAGAGCATCAGAAACTTTTCTACGTCTCTCTAACCATCATGCTGAATTTATTGATTTCTTGT
Source organism: Oophaga sylvatica (assembly GCA_033576555.1). Taxonomy (NCBI): domain Eukaryota; kingdom Metazoa; phylum Chordata; class Amphibia; order Anura; family Dendrobatidae; genus Oophaga; species Oophaga sylvatica. The sequence goes on along the minus strand of JARQOD010010483.1, from coordinate 25,451 downwards.
TAGTTTTACTAAAATTTGTCTTGGAACACAACTTTTTCACATTTAAAGGAGGAATTTTTTGCAACAGCAAGGCACCGCTATGGGGGCTCCATTTGCATGTTATTATGCAAATTTGTTTTTGGGGAAATGGGAGCAAGATATTTTCTTTCTCAACCCAGTGGCATACATTGAGGGGTCCTGCTGTGGGCCAGCTATATAGATGACATCATTATCATTTGGCAGGGCCCAGAGCAGGATCTCCTCCATTTTGTGAATATTCTGAATGACAATTCATTGAATATTAAGTTGACTTGCAAATATAGCCAACATGAAATTGAATTTCTAGACATTCTCATTTCAAAAAATAGTAACGGCATGCTGGATACCAATGTTTTCCGCAAAAAAAACCTGTAATTAACTCCCTTTTACATGCCACATCTTCCCACCCCAAACCACTAATTAATGGGATTCCCACTAGCCAGTTCCTTAGAATCAAGAGAATTTGCTCTGATGAAAAAACCCTTTGTGAACAAGCTGATCTCTTATCCAATAGGTTTTTAGAGCGTGGATATTCCAAGAAAAGCATCAACAAAGGATTTAAAAGAGCAAGGAAGGTGCAAAGAATAAATCTGTTACAACCCTCCTCTAAGCCCACCAATGAACCTAAGGTACGATTCATCTCTACCCATAACCACAAATGGATGGATATGAAAAATGTTCTTCAAAAATATTGGCCAATACTCCAAGGAGATCAAACTCTGGCAAAACACATTTTTGAATACCCTTCAATTACTTATAGGAGGTCACCTAATTTCCGAGATCAACTCGTACACAGTTGTTATTCTGGACCGCAAGCGAATGAAACACTTACTTCTGGGAAACCCAAGTGGGATTTTTACCCCTGTGGTACCTGCACAGCCTGCCCCAACATGACAAGAGCCAAGACGTTTCAGTCAAGCAATGGTAAGCAAGAATTTACAATTACGCAACGAATTACCTGTGACAGTATAGGTGTGGTATATTATGCTGTATGCCCCTGTCCTAAGATTTATGTAGGACTTACATCTAGGCCTTTGAAGGTAAGAGTAAGAGAGCATTTTTGAGACATCCTCAATGCTAAAGACGTGGATGATTGTGCCACTTTAAAACCCATCCCATGACACTTTAAAGCTTGTCATAATTGCGACGCCTCTACCCTCAAAGTCATGGGAATTGACAAGGTGTATATAGATTTGCGTGGAGGTAATTAGAGAAAAACCCTTGCCCAATTGGAATCCTGGTGGATTCATAAGATAAAATCAGTTCAACCGCTGGGTCTTAATGAAGTCATTAGTTTTGCCCCTTTTTTGTAAAAATGATGTATATAGTATTTTTAAGTCTCCTTTTTTAAGTGTTTTTAATTATTCTTATTTCTAGTCTCTTTCTAGTTTTGCTATTGATGTTAACCTGTGAGGGTCTTTGTCTTCCTTCCGGAGCTGATTGGATCCCTTTTCCGTGTTAGTGTTTACTGCTACAGAGTTTTATGGACTTTCTTCAACATTGCCATGGATACTCACCTTTGGGGTTCGCTGCCGCTCCTGTGGGCTATTCAGATCTTCCTTCATATCTTTAGGAATAACATCATCTCCTTTTTTGTTGGAATTTCATGAACTTTTTTATTGCCGCCACTGATACTTACTTCCGTGATTTGCTACAGCTGTTGCGGACTGACCGGATCCCCTTTCTTTTTCTTTTTCCTCTTTTCCTATATTTGTTGAAACAATATGAAAATATATTAGTTGCATAATTATTTTTCACTAAGATTGATTTAATATTTTATTATTTTTATTTTTTATATTTTATTTTTTACATATATTGTAACACTCTAGTCACATTATTTTCTGTAACATCTATGTAATATTAACAGTTATGATTTCTTTTCTTATGTAATTTATTATATTTGTAATAATCACTTGTAATAATCACATGCATACTTTTCTTATAAATATATTTTTTCACATCAGTCACTATAAACACTGATTACTTAGTATCATTTAGCAGTTTTTTTTCCCATTTTTAAGATCCTGGCCCTTACAGTGTATACACTTCAATACTGTATTCCACGACATTATTAGGTAGTTTTCCTTTTATATATACAGTTACTTATCCGCCTCACGACTTAGCCCCGTGCAGTGTGCACTATTGTTTATCTCCCCTTCTGTTACCATGACGATCTGTCTGTAGCGATCCCAGCTTCACGATTCAGCTCCTTGCGGTGTGCGCTTCTGCTCACTCCCCTTCTCTGCGGTCGCAGTGGCGACGCGTCTGTAGTGATGCCTCCGCCCTCCACATTGCCTTGACACGTCAGGCTGGGCTGGGGAGGAGTGGAGCGTCATGTGACGCTGATTCATGCCGACGTCAGACAGGTCCTGTGAACGGAATCGCCGCTATACCGCTGTCACTAATGAGACATAGACCCTATAAAAACCCACATATAGGAGCATTATAACACGCACGCTCCCTAAAAAGAAGCTTAACGCGAAACGCGCGTCGAGGTGCAACGGCATACTGGAGGTGAATATGACCTAACATTTAGCTGCTAATAATCTTTTGCTCTGTCCCTTTTTTCCACGTTTGCACTTTTCTAGCAATATATATTGATGCATACGGAGGTACTTTGCTATGGACATTCCATTCCAAGATAATTGCTTCATCTAGTTTGCAAGAAGCATCTATATTGATCTCATATATTTTGTGTTGGTAGACGCATTTCTTTAGTCCTTAATTTACACTCCTGCACTTTATTAAGTTAATCTACAAGTAATATTACTAATTATTGAGAAGCTGGTTTTCAGCTCAGATTTTGCACTACTTGCGCCTTATGTTTATAATATATACTTGTATTTTTTAAATGAATTGATTGTATCTTTGACATCAATATAGGGTCAGTATATACAGTATACTCTCTTCCAGTTATTTCCTCAATTGCACTTGGTTTCCTCCATTTTTAAAATTTCTGTGTAATAAATTTTAATGTTTCATTAATAAAATAATATTTTTATAACAGCATAGCTCTTTTTCCATTTTTTTGATGTTGCATATTGAGTAGTAGCTATCTGAATAGGCAAGTTTTTCTTATATGATAACACCTGGATATGTTTATTTGTGAACCATTCCATTGGAGATTTTGCTTTATGTTTGGGATCATTGTCTTGTTGGAAGACAAATCTCTGTCCCAGTCTCAGGTCTTTTACAGACTCCAACAGGTTTTCTTCAAGAATGGTCCTGTATTTAGCTCCATCCATCTTCCCATAAATTTTAACCATCTTCCCTGTCCCTGCTGAAGAAAAGCAGGCCCAAACCATGATGCTGACACCACCATGTTAGACAGTGTGGATGGTGTGTTCACGGTGATGAGCTGTGTTGCCTTTACGCCAAACATATCGTTTGGCATTGTTGCCAAAAGTTCAATTTTGGTTTCATCTGACCAGAGCACCTTCTTCCGCATGTTTGGTGTGTCTCCAAGGTGGCTTGATGCAAACTTTAAACAACACTTTTTATGGATATCTTTGAGAAATTACTTTCTTCTTGCCACTCTTCCATAAAGGCCAGATTTGTGCAGTGCACGACTGATTGTTGTCCTATGGACATACTGTCCCACCTCAGCTGTAGATCTCTGCAGTTCATCCAGAGTGATCATGAGCCTCTTGGCTGTATCTCTGATCAGTCTTCTCCTTGTTTAAGATGAAAGTTTAGAGGGGCAGCCGGGTCTTGATAGATTTGCAGTGGTATAATACTCCTTCCATTTCAATATGATCGCTTGCACAGTGCTCCTTGGGAAGTTTAAAGTTTTGGAAATCATTTTGTATGCAAATCTGGCTTTAAACTTCTCCACAACAGTATCACGGACCTGCTGTTGTGTTCCTTGGTCTTCATAATGCTCTCTGTGCTTCAAACAGAACCCTGAGACTACCACAAAGCAGGTGCATTTATACAGAGACTTGATTACACACAGGTGGATTATATTTATCTTCATTAGTCATTTAGGACAACATTGCATCATTCAGAGATCCACAATAAACTCCTGGAGTGAGTTTGCTGCACTGAAAGTAAAGGGGCCGAAAAATATTGCACGCCCCACTTTTCAGTTTTTGCATTTCCACAAAAATTTAAAATAACCAATAAATTTTGTTCAACTTCACAATTGTGTCCCACTTGTTGTTGATTCTTCGCCAAAAATTTACATTTGATGTCTTTATGTTAGAAGCATGATATGTGGGAAAAGGTTGAAAAGTTCCAGGGAGCCGAATACTTTCGAAAGGCACTGTAGATAGATGCATATTATAGTTTTTAGAGCTCTGATTCTTCTTCAGCTCTGTGCAACTAAAATTCCCAGTTTATTCTGTTGGAGGATGGTGGAAGTTGTAGATTTGTAACAGCTGGAGAACTACAGGTTGCAGATCACCAGTTTTCTAGTTGTGCTTAACCTCTTCTGGATCACCCAAAGACTTGAAAAGTACCGGGTGGTCCTGCTCCTACTCTTCAGTGTGTTTTATCATTTCATCAAATCCCCAACAGTGTCACCAGCAAAGCACCCCTACATCATCACACCACCTCCTCCATGCTTCACAGTGGGAACCAGGCATATAGAGTCCATCCGTTCACCTTTTCTGCGTGCAAAGCAGTAATCAAAGCAAAAGGTGGCTACTTTGAAGAACCTAGAATATAAGACATATTTTCAGTTGTTTCACACTTTTTTGTAAAGTGTAATGTATAATTCCACATGTGTTAATTCATAGTTTTGATGCCTTCAGTGTGATTCTACAATTTTCATAGTCATGAAAATACAGAAAAATCAGTGAATGAGAAGGTGTGTCCAAACTTTTGGTCTGTACTGCACATGCACATGCAGGCTCACCCATTCAGACAAATGTCCAGCTGTCTCTCAAGTTCTGTAGGAAAGACTAACACCAAGAGGTCTGTTCACATCTCTCGCCCATGCGGCAATCCTGACACTAGACCTGGCTCAGTTTGTCTGCAACAAATTTACACACTGCTCAGTTCTCCAGCAAACTGCACAAGTGAACCTTCTTCCTGCTTTTAGTAAAAAGCTATGCTGGTACCTCTAATCAAACCCTGCAGAGTTGGGATTTAACTCTGTCCTACCTGGCTTTGCTACATACCCTCCCCCTCTGCCCAAATCTGAAGACTGAGCACCATCTCCCAACCCACAGTGAACACTGTTTCACCAAGGCTTGACCAAGCTGATGTGACATAACTAGTGTGGCTTCCTTTCCACTGTTTGTTAAACTTTGAAGTGGCTCTCACCAACCCTTTCTATCACTTCACTGTGTGCACCACGACCTGCACCCGATCCCCAGGTTTAAAATGTTTCACTGGACATTACCCCCTGGATCCGTCCTTAAGGAAGTGCTCTTTTACATGGTCCCTCACTTGTTGAGTGCCGAACCAATAAGCTGAAATTAATTCTGCTCAATATTAGTATTATCAAAATAATGATAATTATATAAATTGTATCTCTTAATATTTAGCATAATTAAGTCTGTTGACTTGCTATTGTTAAATGTTAAAACATTGCTTATTGTAACATTTATTCTTACCTGTAGCAGCTAATCAAAGCCATGTAATTTACTACTTTTAATAAAAATTATAAATCATATTGCTCAAACTATTCAGCTCTTGCACCTTGCTCAACAGCTCCCCCAACACGGTATAAGGACCCCCACACAGTATGATTCCCAACAGCTCCACAAACAGCATAATACCCACCTGGAGGATGATGACCCCCACACATTATGATATCCACACAGCACTCCCACAAAGAGTATGTTTCCCCCACAGTCACCCAAACAGAATGATCCTCCACAGAACCCCACAAAGTATGATGTTCCTAAATCCCCCTAAACAGAATCATAGTCCCCAAAAAACCCACACACACTATGATGGCCTTCATAGCCCTACACGCACAATATAATGGCCCCCACAGCTCCCCCACTTAATATAATGGTCCCTATAGTAACTCAAAAATGGTGATGGCCTCTTCAGCCCCTCGCAAAATTTGATGATTCTCACAGGTGCCACCACACAGTATGAAGTTTCCACAGACCAGACACACAATATGATGTCCCCAAAGTTTACAACAGAAGTAGTCAATAAAAAAAATACAAAATAAAAAACAAATACTACTTAGCTCTGCTTACTCTGACTCTCTGTTCTTGTCTTTTCAGCAAGTTGACTGAGGCTCTATGCAGAAGGTGCAATCTAGTGACTTAATCATGCCTCATGCGCTGAAACTCAGATATACAGGTTGAAAGGTGGCACAGGGAGCCAAGGCTCTGTCCTCCACCATTCTTTTCACCAACCCTTTCTTTCACTTCACAGGGCCCTTGCCATTTAGCGAGAAATTTGTTCCTCATTTTGGGCATCAAGACCTGCACCCGATCCCCAGGTTTAAAATGTTTCACCAGACTTTACCGCCTAGTTCGTGCCTTGAGGAGGTGCTCTTTTACCTGGCCCCTCACTTTGGTCCCTTGACACAAAAGATCCTGGCTAAATATGAAACCTGATCACTGGCTCCTGGATCTTAGGGAACAACCTTTACTGTCAGGGTTAGAATTATATTTTTATACTTTTATACTTTTATATACTTGTGTGTTTACCACTACTTTGTTCTTTGTTCTTGAAACAATAAGTTTTCCTTGCCAAGTATTACTCAGATCGAAACTTATTCTAAGAAGGCACCAGTACCGGCTAGTGCCTGTCTCCAAGAAATGCACCGGTGTCTGCCCCCACCTTTGGGAACTGAGAAACCACGTGATATACAAGAAAAGCAGTATTGATTCTCTGCGAAAATGAAACTTAAGTATGCTGCGAAAATGAAACTTAAGGATGACGATGAAGGGAGGACTTAGAAGAAGATCTAAGGAACAGGGGAACCAATCCAGATGGCAGAATACCAGACATAGACATATATGGCTAACTCCTTTCTTTTACCCAGCCCTTTCCTTCCTATGCACTGCCCATATTCTTGTGTACAATGTATTTAACTTTGTGTAAGAGGAAAATAAAGACAGAACGTTGCTGAGACTGCAGCCTGTTAGTAGTCCTCTGAGCATGCTCTGAGTTTGAACCAGCTTGTTGTCTGACTCATTCTTTGAATGGTTAACCCATGCTCATAGCCTGAATCTGGAGTGACTGGAGGACGAGTGGTTTGTCGATACGACCCCGACATTGGTGCCCAACGTGGGGCGTGACCAGCGGCTCGCTACCCGCCGAACCCGTATCGCGGACTCCCGGAAGGTGCCCGTGGTGACTGAATCCGAGGACTGCAGCCTCCACTGAACACGGTAAGTTGAGATATATTCTATATGTTTCGCTTGCCTGTGTGTCAGTCACCATAGGTCCTGGTGGGTTGTCTGTCTGGGTCTGGGTGGGTGACCGGTCGGGTGGTGAGACTGCAGGCGACCCCGCGCCACGTCCCGAACCAGCAACTGTGAGACCGAGTGATGTCGCGTGCCTGCGTTCACTCGTGTGAACACCCCTCCTCCTCCTCCGGTCACTGAACTCGAGTCTAGATAGTTGTCTCCCGTGACTGTTAGTAGATGTTTTGAATAAATGTTTTGATTCTGGAAAAGTTATTGGTATGTCAGGCGCACATGTGAATTGAATCAGTGACAAATTGAGGAGTACTCTTTGTCCTATACGGGGGAGTCTTACAAGGAGACGTCCCGCTGTCAAAGTTAAAGTGTTACGTTGAGCTGAGCTGTAAAGTTACCACTTAAAGGTTAGGGAAGGGATAGATTGAGGGATCTCTCTGTCTTACCAGTGTATTGAGGAGTTCTCTACGCTGACAAGTGGTGACCTGCTGGCGGCAGCGGTGGTCTGAGTCGCGACAGATCATTACATTCTGTTGAGTCATGTTGCGCCTCTTTAAGTCTCAAAAACCCCACAAGTTAGGGGATGGAGTGATGGGAGTAAGTGAGATAGTGGAGTCACGGGAAGGCAAGAAGGCTGTCAAAGATGTGAGAAAGTTATATAAAATTATGGTCTGCCCAGTACAGGCAGGCTCCAGCCTTCAGTGTGGAAAGAGTGCATAGCACAAAGGAAGGGAAAGCTGAGTGATGAGGGATTTCTGCACCAAGCTCAGGCACATCTCAGAGTAGCAAGTGATTTGAAGGTTGAGGGCTGGAAAGAGGTAGACGGTGCAGGAGGTTCAGAAAATGCCGAGCCATTGTTTGGATATGTGAAAAGTGCAGAATGTGATTTATTATGTGCTCCTAAAATGGCCGCTACACCCTTGATGCCTGTCACTGTGTCAAGCCCCCAGCCACCGCCTTATAATGGCGCCGACACCAAATCACCGGAAGGGTGGACGTGTCGTGTGTGTGGAGAACAGAGCCCGCCTTGGGCGGAGTTTTGCCATGCCTGTGGGGCGGGTCGCCCCAGGCCCAATGCCCAGCTCACCCTAGGAAACGGAACCTCCCCTTCCTCTGGCGGCCATCTTGAGACACCCGGAAACTCCCAGTTAGGCCTATACCCCCTACTGAATCCTTCCGGCACCTACTACCAACCACCGCTCAGCCGAAAAAGGTTCTAGTCCCGGCACACGTGCCCGCGGTCTCGGGACCGAGCCCCATACCCTCTGCTCCAGACCCAGAAGCCGGAGCACTCCCCCTGTTCCCTGTGGGGGTCTCTCCCGTCCCCACTCCTGGAGATCTCCTCCTCCGGTCCTCGGATTTCCAAGCTATTCTGAGGTCCCGTCGTGAGCGAGTAGACCCCGAGGACTCAGAACCGGACGAGGGATGGGCCCAATCCCAATCCCCCAAGCCCCCTCAACACTTTCACCTGCCCCTCAAACAACCCCACATCTACGTAGCAGACCCCGACTCCTCACCGAAGGCCCCCAGGCTCTGTCATGCCCGAGGACTGGCACCCCTGCCGCTCACGGAATTACGTGGATCCAACGGGACGCTCTGTCACCCTGTCTATAGGCTACGGTGATATTCTAACCCATCAGGTCGGGGCTATAGTCAATCCCGCCAATTCCCGTATCACTAATGCCGGTGGCCTGGCCCGTAAGATTGCCTCTGCTGCTGGTCCCTCTCTCCCTGTAGAATGCCAGGCCCATTTGTCCGAGCATGGAGAACTTCCACCTGGTCATACAATGGCCACCCATGCCGGTAACCTGCCCGCAGATGTAATTATCCATGCGGTTGGTCCCTTTATGACTCCCTAAATCAGGAGGAGTCTCGGATCACCCTCAGATCCACTATCCGTTCGGTACTTATTCATGCTGGCAAGTTGAGCCACCAAGATATGCCCAGACTGACCCTGTCAATACCACTGATATCCTCCGGAGTCTTTGGATACCCCCTTGGCCTTTGCATGGAGGAACATGTACTCACTCTGAAGGATGGTCTACAAACTCTCGAACATGAATTGGACTCAGTGCGTATTGTCTGTGTCCGCAGCCCAGCAGTCGAAAAAGCTATGCCCCTGGCTGTCAAACTGTTGATTACAACCGACCCCACCCGGGAGCTGGTGACCAATGCCATCCTGCTCCCTGAGGACATCATCTCTGCAGGAAACCCTGGATACAGCGTACTACCTCCTGATACCCAGCATGTTCCCGGACCTCTGGGAATGATTAAGTATCAACCCTTCACCCCCACGCAGGTGGATGCCCTAGTTTCCAAGCTCCCGGACCCAGACAAGTTCCCTATGCAGTATGTCCGCCGCCTGGAGTGCACACGGACCATATATGGAGCCACCTGGGCAGATCTCTCCGGTATCACTTCTGTGAAGACCACAGAATACTTCCTGCCCACCATTGAGAAAGCCTTGGATCCTACCAAAGCAGGTTCGCTTAACACCTATGAATCTGGTCTGGAATACATAAAGCAGCTGAAGGCCTGGGCCCAAGACCGTTTGTCTGACCAAACTGGATCTGTACAAGACGTTCAGCAGGAACCTGAGGAACCTGTGGAAAGATATGCCTCAAGACTCAATATGCACTTTGAAGACTTGGGATACAGCCCTCATGTGAAGACGCAGGCCACCCTGCTTGTTCAATCTTTCATTGACGGTCTTCAAGACAAGCTGAAAGAAGAGGTCCTGGGCAGACGCCCCGAGATCCGGTCTTCCACATTCAGTGATGTTGTTACCATCGTTAAAGCATTCCAGAAAGCAATGCAGAAGCAAGAAAAGGATGCGAAACCTAAGAAGAAGTCATCACCTGCCCCCACCATGGTGTACCAAGCTCAAGAAAGCTATCAGCCTCCTGGGAACCAACAAGGAATCAAGTGGGTGATGGTCAGAGGCACTGGAGGTGATACCCCTCCTCAGCAAAGGAGACAAGACCGTGGGCAAGACGGGAGACCTCCTCCCCGAGACAGGAGGAGGAGCCGTGATGCGCAGGGCCGTATGTTGTGTTGGGAATGTGGTAGTCCTAACCATATCCGCAAAGAATGCCCCGACCTCAGCCATTACAATGGAACAAACTTCCCCCGGTATCACGGTCCATATACTAATGACAACAGGCGTCACGACGGTTACGGAAGAACGCTGCCACGTCAATGACGGGCAGGCCAACCAGTGTCCACTTTCCCAGCTACACACTCTTCTGCAGCCTGCGGAACAGTCACTATCCCGGTGGACAATCAACCTTTGAAGTTCTTGGTGGATACTGGGGCGGCCACTTCTGTCATCTCTTCTACCCAACTTCCTCCCTCAGTTTCCTTGTCTTCAGAAACTCTCACTTGTGTTGGAGTAGAAGGTCAACACATCTTTTCTCCTCTCACCGTCCCGGTGGCTGCAGGACCCTTCACTGGAGTACTGACAAGGTTCCTGGTCTCTGAAACTTGCCCTGTCAATCTACTTGGAGCTGATCTGCTCGAGAGGATGAAAGCAACTATTACCTTTGGGGATCATGGTATGGAGCTTCTCTTACAAGATCCCCACTCTGAACAAGGGACAGAGGACCGCTGTATTCTGAAAGCTTTCCCCTGATGATGATGACCATACAACCTCAAACACTTCTTGATACCTCCAATTACCCAGACTCCCTGTGGTCTAGTGGTCCTGAGGATGTTGGCCTTCTTCAAGTTCCCCCAGTTGAGGTACATCTCAAGCCTGGTCATCGGTACCCTCGCTTACCCCAGTACCCTCTCAAGGCTGCACAAGAGCAGAGCTTGGGTACCCAAATTACTTCCCTCCTGAAATCCGGAGTTCTGATCAGATGTGTGTCACCTTGCAACACGCCCCTCTTTCCTGTAAAGAAGAAAACCGCTCCAGGAGAGCCTCCAAGATATCGGTTGGTTCAAGATCTCAGGGCAGTCAATGCAGCCACTATTCTGGAAACCCCGGTGGTGCCTAATCCAAACACTCTGTTGTCTCAAGTGCCTACTACGGCCACCTTGTTCACTGTGATAGACCTGGCTAATGCCTTCTTCAGTGTGCCTCTGCACGAAAATTCTAGGTTCCTCTTCACATTCACTTTCCAAGGCTCACAGCTCACGTGGACCCGGACCCCGCAAGGAGCTCAGAACTCGCCCAATCAGTTCACTCATGCTATGAAGTCAGTTCTGGAACCCTGGATTCAGGAAAACCCTCAAGTTACCCTTCTACAGTATGTTGATGATCTTTTACTCTGTGGAACTGAAGACAACCTGAGAGAAGCATCTGCGTCACTTCTGCTGTTTCTCCATTCCGCCAATTGCAAAGTCTCCAGAGACAAGGTTCAGTGGTGTCAACCTAAGGTTATTTTCCTTGGCCATTGCATCTCACAAGGGGCCAGACACCTAACTGAAGAAAGGAAACAGGCCATCGCAAATATTGTCTATCCCACGAACTATTCAGCTATGCAAACTTTCCTCGGACTCATCACTTACTGCAGACAATGGATCCTGATGCCTCAAAACTCATGCAACCACTGTATGATTGTCTCAAGGATGAAGGCTCAGCCTGGCTTCATGCCCCGGATCCAAGTGTCTCTCACCAACGCAAACTGTGTTTTGACTGCCTCAAGCAGGCTGTTGTCTCTGCCCCTGCTTTGGGTCTGCCAGATTACACTCAACCATTTCATCTCTTTGTCTCTGAATCAGAAGGTCATGCCTCAGGAGTTCTAGCACAGCGTCACGCTGACAAGTACCGACCTCTAGGCTACTACTCAGCCCGCCTGGACCCAGTAGCTCGTACTGCTCCAACTTGCCTCAAGGCAGTCCATGCTGCTCACACTCTTCTAGACAAATCTGCTGATATTGTCCTTGGACATGACTTGGTCATACAAGCTGGCCATGATCTTTCTGCTGTCCTACAACAAACCTCTCCGAGGCATCTCACAAATCAGAGACATCTTCGCTTACAATGCTCACTCCTACTGCCTTCCAACATAACGTTCACCAAATGTACCACCATCAATCCTGCCACTTTGCTTCCACCTTCTGGGGGGGAAGAAGAAGAGCAAGACTCCTCTCCTCAGACAGAATCCCACGATTGCATAGAGGTTTTACGATTGGATACCTCTGCACCAGATAACATGGTCTCTCACCCACTTCCAGACCCGGCCTTACACCTGTGGACCGATGGTTCCCGTTTTGCAGACCCTCAAGGCAGGTTCCATACTGGATATGCTGTCACGACAGAAGCAGAAGTTCTCAAGGCTGAGGCTCTACCTCCCCACATGTCTGCACAAGAAGCTGAACTTGTGGCTCTCACAGAAGCCTGCCATCTGGCAGCAGGAACAACGGTTAATGTATATACTGATTCAAGGTATGGACATGGAATTTGCAATGATTTTGGAATTCTGTGGAAGTCTAGAGGATTCATCACAGCTGCTGGTACGCCAGTGAAACATGCCTCGTGGATCAAGGCCCTGATGAAAGCTCTGGAATTACCTACTCAGATTGCTGTTATCAAGATCAAAGCTCATGGGAAGCTGGATTCAAGAGAAGCCAGAGGTAACCACCTGGCAGACCAAGCAGCCAAAGCTGCTGCCATGAAGAATGTGTCATCAAAGTGGCAGGAAGACGAGGAGGATACACATGGAGCTCCCCAGACCATTACAATGGCACTCACCAGGGCAAAGGCCAAAGAACAGATTCTTAATGCCCGTCCGCAAGGATCCCTGGAAGTTCAAGAGTGCAGAAGACAGCCACAACGAATTCAGGACATGGAGCACCCAGAATCACCTACAGAGGTCAAAACTACCAGACTGCCTGAGGAAAAATTATGTGAGGAACAGAAAATGACCCCTGTTGAAGAAGTAAAAAAATGGAGAAAGGCAGGAGCCGTGATCATAGGCTCAAAGGAATCCAAGACCCATGCATACTCCCCTGCTCTCTACAAGGTAGACGGAAGACCCTGTTTACCTAGACGTATGTATCCAGCTGTTGCTGCATGGGCACATGGACCCACTCACAGAGGAAAGAACCAGGCCCTAGCCTGTATCAGGAAGCTGTATTATGCACCAGGGATATCTTCCACAGTGACTGCATACTCAAGATCTTGCTCTGTCTGCGCCACCTGCAATCCAACAGCCACTGAACGAGTCCCTCTCCAACATCTGGCCAAACCAGACTACCCCTGGCAGAGAATACAAGTGGATCATATTCAGATGCCTAAGGCGGGAAAATATGAATATGTCTTGGTAGCTGTGGACATGTTCTCCGCCTGGCCCGAAGCTTACCCAGTTACCAACATGACTGCCAAGACCACAGCTAAGAAATTGATTACTGAAATTGCCTGCAGATTTGGAATTCCTCAAGTGATAGAGTCAGACCAAGGACCAGCCTTTACAGCTAATGTCTATAAGGAACTCTGGAATATGCTGGAAACAGATTTGGGTCTCCACACTCCGTACCATCCCGCTAGTTCAGGCAAAGTGGAGAGAATGAACTCCACACTTAAGACCCAACTTCTGAAAATGACTCAAGACCATCCCCTCCCCTGGCTTGACCTACTCCCCATAGTGTTGTATCATATCAGACACACTACTCAGGCCAAACATGGGCTGACCCCCTATGAAATCCTGTTTGGGGCCCCGCCCAAGATAGGAGAGATTAGGCACCAAGAATTGTCTGAGACAAACGATAAAGTAGTAAAATTTGTAATTGCTTTGTCTAAAGAATTGACTAAAGGGTATGCCACACTAAACAACATCGCTAACGGGATCGCTAAAAAACGTCACTATTTAGCGATCCCGTTAGCGATGTTGTTGTGTGCGGCATCTGTCAGCGACGAGGCCCCTGCTGTGATCTCGCTCGTCGCTGACATCGTTCCGGACCCTATTTAGATCGTCGGCGCCCCGCAGGTAAGTATATATCGCTAAGTGTGGCACCTTTTCTTAGCGATTTAGCTAAAGTCGTTAAGAAGATCGCTAACCGCGATAGCGTCGTTAACTATATCGCTAAGCTAAGCCGCACTTAGCGATATAGAAACAATCCCGCTAGCGATCGCATTAGTATGCGTCTTTATCGCTATCGCTAGCGGGATTGTTTAGTGTGGCAGTACCTTAACACCCACTCTACAGTGTCTGCTTCTCTCCCAGAATCTACAGGTGATACAGTGCATGATTTCACCTCAGGCGATCTAGTGTACGTGAAGAAGTTTGTCCGAAAAGACTGTCTCCAGCCGCGGTTCGAGGGACCATACACTGTGATTCTGACCACCCCGACGGCCCTGAAACTTGAGGGAAAGAGCACCTGGATTCACGCCTCCCACTGCAAAAGAGACAAGACGAGCCTGTAAAGAATGAAGACCGTCTTCTATATCCTTTCTACAGTTCTGTCTGTTTTAACTGTTCATGGGTGTACCACCTTCTGGGTTGATATGGATAAATCAGTCAATACTTGGACCTTTAAAAATGACCAAGTAATAAAAGGTCCTATCCATGACTGTCCGACAGAACATTTTATGTGTGTAACTAGACCAGGGAATGAATACTGTTCATCATGGTCAGATGCAGCATGGAACACAGGGAATGACTGGGGTTACAAGCCTAAAGAGGCTATAGATAGCAAGGATAAAGACGACAAGTCATTAAAAACCAGACTAACACTTACCTCCGTAGACATAGAATTAATCAATCCACAAGGGATGACGGCCTGTAATGGACGGTTAGTGCTAAATTTAGAGAACCCTCTGACCACAGATTTACGAAAATATGTTTTGAGTATGTATCCTCCTGAGGGGCCATATAGATATGGGCATCTGTGTCTAAAGGACGTGAAAACTAGACCCACTCAGGCCCCGTCCATTACCAATCCTCCCCGGGGTGGTGAAGCATTACAAAGAATTCTGGATGAAGTAATCCCCATCCCAGGCCTCCAATGGGAAGAGGTATTTTCCATAGAAACACAGATAAATCCCCACAAGAATCTGTGGTTAGAATGGTCAGATATAATGTTAGAGCCCAAAATATATCGGTAGGATGTGTAGCCTGTGCTGCTGCAAATGCCCATCTATATACGCATGCTTTCCCTGCTGACTATAATACTACCCTCTGTTTGTTTGGGTTATTGAAAGGATCCAATGGTAGTTCCTGTCCCGATTATGTCCCCCTGATCAGTGCAAAGGCTAAAGTTCGGACCCCTGGTGATGTGATTGTTACTGGAGATAACTACACCTGTTACTCCCCCGATAACTCTACAGGCCCCTCTTTAGGTGTATTCAAAGACGGTTTTTGTAAAAATAATGAGACAGTGGAATCCGACTTATTGACTAATCACTCCAGATATATGTACGATATTTACTGGCTTTGTGGGGATGGGCGACTCAGGTCTAGACTTCTGCCCACATGGACAGGTCAGTGCACCCTGGTAAAATTAGCAATGCAATTTAAGATCTTGCCCTGGGACCCAGAGGCTCCCCCTGAAGCAACCAGAAAGAAAAGAAGCTTAGAACAATTACATACCAGTTATGCTGAAGACCCCAAGGTTTACATAGATTCCATAGGTGTCCCTAGGGGGGTCCCTGACGAGTATAAAGCCCAAAATCAAATCACAGCAGGTTTCCTCTCCCTCATCCCAACAATACAGATTAACAGAAATGTGGATTGGATAAATTATGTTTATTACAGTGAGCAAAGGTTTATTAACTACAGCCGAGATGCTTTCCAGGGCATAGTCGAGGAATTGGGGCCCAATACAAGAATGACTCTCCAGAATAGACTGGCTATAGATATGATCCTTGCAGAGAAGGGTGGTGTATGTGGGATGATAGGAGAAGAATGTTGTACATATATTCCCCAGAACTCGGGAGTCAATGGCAAAACTGTCATAGCCCTCAAGAAAATATCAGGTCTAGCTGAAGAATTAAAATCCAATGCCGGAGTAGACACTTCCTTCTTTTCAGGATGGCTGGGAGGTCTTAAGGGGTTCCTCCAGCAAGCTAGTTTGGTGGTGATGGGACTTTTGGGATTGGGACTGATAGTTCTGTGTTGTGTGATACCTCTGTACAGAAAGGCTGTAACCAGTGCAGTCCCTACCTCAGGGACTTTCCTACACCAAGAGACTATGTCCCTGCTATACGATGATACAAGTAAAGAAGATATGGAGAAATATACTCCCTCGGATAAGCCCGACAAAACCCCCTATGACAAGGTTCAACTGAAAGATCTAGTTTAGGGATAGCTGGGAGAACTCCATGTGCTATTAGGGTAGGACTTGGTTGTCTGGGGGCGTCCCATAAGGGGACAGTTTCTGAGATACCTGAGTGAAGAAATCCATCTCCCCTCTCCCCACACATGGACAGTCTCAAAGGAAGCAAGGGAAAACTTAGTGTTTAGGGGGATTGTCAGGGTTAGAATTATATTTTTATACTTTTATACTTTTATATACTTGTGTGTTTACCACTACTTTGTTCTTTGTTCTTGAAACAATAAGTTTTCCTTGCCAAGTATTACTCAGATCGAAACTTATTCTAAGAAGGCACCAGTACCGGCTAGTGCCTGTCTCCAAGAAATGCACTGGTGTCTGCCCCCACCTTTGGGAACTGAGAAACCACGTGATATACAAGAAAAGCAGTATTGATTCTCTGCGAAAATGAAACTTAAGGATGACGATGAAGGGAGGACTTAGAAGAAGATCTAAGGAACAGTGGAACCAATCCAGATGGCAGAATACCAGACATAGACATATATGGCTAACTCCTTTCTTTTACCCAGCCCTTTCCTTCCTATGCACTGCCCATATTCTTGTGTACAATGTATTTAACTTTGTGTAAGAGGAAAATAAAGACAGAACGTTGCTGAGACTGCAGCCTGTTAGTAGTCCTCTGAGCATGCTCTGAGTTTGAACCAGCTTGTTGTCTGACTCATTCTTTGAATGGTTAACCCATGCTCATAGCCTGAATCTGGAGTGACTGGAGGACGAGTGGTTTGTCGATACGACCCCGACATTACCACTCTTACATTTTCCAAGGTACATTTTAAAGTTAAGTCCCTGAGTTGGGCAGTTCTATAATGTTTCCTAGACACCTCCAGCTCAAGGATATTGACTTTAGGAGATGCTTCCACATCCTTATTGCCAACCCATACAGACGTCTAATGGCAACTATTGGGGCGTGGAATGTGACAAGGTTTTTATCACTGTAACCTGGTTGTCAGCCAAGGTACCAGGCGGTATCACTTTCCTTCACAAATGCTAAAACAGAGGAAAATCTTGACCGACAAAAGTAGTACAAGGGCTCAGTTATACTCACATGCAATGGAAATCGTCCGATGCTCGCATCATCGCATGTGAAATCCCAGCTCTGGTGCCAGCACTCGGGAGTGGAGCGAGTGGCTGCATAGAAATACATGCAACCGCGCTCCCCACTCCCTAGTGCCGGCGCCACTCCAGAGCTGGGATTTCACATGCGAGCATCGGACGATTTCCACGCATGTGAGTATGAGCCCTTAGGGTGTGTTTCTGAGTCGCCCGCCAGGGCCGTGGGGTACTCGGCATCGAGCCCGTTCACTTCTATGGGGGATGTCAAGGCGACACAGCTCGGTCCGTGGCCCTGGGCGCTCGCTGAAAAGGGGGATATTTACAGGGGATTAAAGGTTTGTAATATGTTTGTGACGCCACCTGTGGTGCCTGGTCAGTGTGACCAGCGCTGCTATATAGATCCCCTGAAGGGTTGGTATTGGGCAGCTAGGTGTTAAGCCTTCCACAGGCAAGGCTGGCATTAGAACCCTCTTGTTAGGTTTGTTTTACAGTTTGCTGGTCACATGACCTTTTTTCCCTATTTAGTCTGGCTCCGCCCTTCTGGCTTTGCTGGACTTCATTGTATTATCTACTCTTAAGCTAGCCGGGTGCTTAGGTGCCTTTCTCAGTCAGTTTTGCTTGATCTTAGGATCTCTAAGTAATTTGTTTTCAGTTTAATTATCCCTGCTACAATTTCTGTTAGGAGGTGTCCACCTTTTCTCCCAGTCCCTAGATCTTGTAGGGATTCCTCCCTCACAACTATAGGTCTTCGTTCAGACTAGCTGAGGACTTTAGCGGGTCTGATCGCAGGATCAGGTTCCCCGTTACATCATAGGGATCCAGCTTAGTTCTATTGTAGGGACAGAATTCCCATCTTTCCTTAGTGCTTGTAGCAGATCATAACAGTAAGTCCAGAACAAAAAAAAAAAAAAAATCTCTAAGGAAAGATTTTCTGTTTCCATCATGGTGTCGGTTCAGGATTTGGCTCAACACCTGCAGGGACTCTCT
Source organism: Oophaga sylvatica (assembly GCA_033576555.1). Classification (NCBI taxonomy): domain Eukaryota; kingdom Metazoa; phylum Chordata; class Amphibia; order Anura; family Dendrobatidae; genus Oophaga; species Oophaga sylvatica. Next base: position 6,780 of record JARQOD010010483.1, on the reverse strand, counting down.
CTGGAGGTGGCTGAGATCCAGCAACAAATGAGTAGTTGTTCTGGAGCACATTTCGTGGAGCCAAAGGTACGTTTGCCTGATTTATTTTTTGGTGAACAACAAGATTTTTTTTCTTTTAAAAATGCTTGCTTGTTGTATTTCCGTTTGAGACCCAGATCCTCTGGTGATGAATCACAGTGCATAGGGTTCATAATGTCACTTTTGCGCAAAGAACCTCAGGAGTGGGCCTTTTCTCTGCAACCTAGTGATCCATGCTTTAGATCAGTGGATAGTTTTTTTTCTGCTTTGGGGTTATTGTATGACGATCCTGATCGTGTTTCATCAGCTGAGACAGAATTGAGACGTTTGAGACAGGGATCAGGTAATGTGGAAAAATATTGTACTCACTTCCGACGGTGGTCCACTCAGGTGGGGTGGAACGATTCAGCTTTGAAGAGTTTATTTCTTGCAGGGCTAAGTGAAAGGGTTAAAGATTTGCTGATTGCTTATCCTATACCTGGTAACTTGCAAGAGGCTATGCAATTAGCTATACGGGTGGATAGGAGAATGCATGCAAGGGTTAATGAGAGTAAATCTGCCTTGTCAGCTCCAAGTCTGGAGAGGGACTGTACTGACATTGGAGAGCCGATGGAAATTGGAGCAATGGCACCTCACTCTCGGGAAAAAGACCGCAGATTTGCTGAAAGTTTGTGTTTCTATTGTGGCAAGTCTAAGCATTTTATTAAGAACTGTGCGCTTCGAATGAATAAAGAGAAAAAAAAAATGAGGTTAGTTTCGCCCGTATAGCTTGTTTAAACAATAAAGGTGTCTTTCTTTCTGCTACCACTGCTGTTGAGGAGGAATTAATGGAGTTTCGGGTATTTGTGGATTGTGGTTCCACTCTCAATGTGATTGATGGGAAATTTTTGGAAAAACTAAAATTAAAACCCAAACTTCTATCTTCCGGTAATAATGTGGTTTCTGTGGATGGTTCTCCCTTGAAAATGTTACTCACCATATCTGTGAATTTCCTCTTACTATTAATGGTGTTCATCAAGAGAATTTGGATTTGGTAGTATTGAATAATTTGCCCTCACCGGTGATTTTGGGGTTACCTTGGTTAAAATTGCACAATCCGGTACTGGATTGGTCTACCAATGAAATTAAGTCCTGGAGTCCTAATTGTTATGACAAGTGTTGTAATGGGCGTATTGCTGCTGTAGTTAAGGGGGAGTTACCTGTACCTATTCAGGATTTTTGGAAAGTTTTTTCTGATAAGGAATCGCAGGTATTGCCTCCTCATAGAGATTATGATTGTGCAATTGAATTTGTCCCTGGAGCTACTCTTCCTAAAGGTACTGCCACACTAAGCTATCCCGCTAGCGATCTCGTTAGCGTTGCATACTAATGAGATCGCTAGCGGGATTGTTTCTATATCGCTAAATGCGGCCACATTTAGCGATATAGTTAACGACGCTATCGCCGTTAGCGATCTTCTTAACGACTTTAGCGGTACAAAAGTACCGCTAAATCGCTAAGAAAAGGTGCCACACAGCGATTAGATACTTACCCAGCGGGAGCGCCAGCGATGAAATAGGGTCCGGAACGATTCCAGCGACGAGCGAGATCACAGCAGGAAGCTCGTCGCTGGAAGCTGCCGCACACAACAACATCGCTAACGGGATCGCTAAATAGTGACGTTTTTTAGAGATCCCGTTAGCGATATTGTTTAGTGTGGCATACCCTTAAAAGCCGTTTATTTAATCTTACCATTCCTGAGAGAAAGGCTTTGGAGGAATACATACAGACAAGCTTGGCCGCCGGTCACATTAGGCCTTCCAAATCTCCTGTGGCGGTTGGATTTTTTTTTGTTAAAAAAAAGGACGGCGGTTTAAGGCCTTGTCTAGACTTTCGTGAGATTAATAAGATTACTGTACGCAATCCTTACCCACTGCCATTGATTCCTGATTTGTTTAACCAGTTAGTGGGGGCCAAGTGGTTCTCGAAAATTGATCTTCGAGGAGCATACAATTTGTTGCGCATGAAGGAGGGGGATGAATGGAAGACTGCGTTTAACACTCCACTGGGTCATTTTGAGAATCTGGTTATGCCTTTTGGGCTTTCCAGTGCTCCGGCATTTTTTCAGAATCTTATTAATGACATCCTTAGACCTTTGATCAGCAGAAGTGTGGTTGTGTATTTGGATCACATTTTGATTTATTCACCGGATTTGGAGTCTCATTGGAGGAGTGTGCGTGAAGTATTACAGTTACTGAGTGATAATTCACTTTTTGCCAAGCTAGAAAAATGTGAGTTCGCTGTACAGAGACTTAGTTTTTTGGGCTACATTGTCTCCAGTGAAGGTTTTGAGATGGACCCGGTGAAAGTGCAAACTGTGCAGGATTGGCCTAGACCTATTGGTGTAAAATCAATACAGAGGTTTTTGGGGTTCGCCAATTATTATAGAAAATTCATTAAAAAATTTTCTGTGATTGCCAAACCTCTGACCGATCTCACCAGGAAAGGTGCTGATGCGGTTCAGTGGACTACTGAGGCCATTGAGGCTTTTGTGTTGCTAAAGGAGAAGTTCAGCTCGGCTCCCATCCTTACGCAGCCTGATGTGACTAAGCCATTTTTGGTTGAGGTTGATGCTTCTTCGGTGGGGGTTGGCGCGGTGTTGTCTCAGGAAAAGACGGATGGAGTACATCCCTGTGCTTTTTTTTCAAAGAAATTTTCTGAGTCTGAACTAAATTATGATATCGGTAATCGGGAATTGTTGGCAATTAAACTCGCATTTGAACACTGGCGTAATTTTTTGGAGGGAGCGGAATTTCTCGTTCAAGTCTTCACCGATCATAAAAATCTGGTCTACCTTGATGCTGCCAAGCGCTTGAATGCCCGTCAGGCTAGGTGGGCACTGTTTTTCTCGCGGTTTAATTTTACCGTTACTTACATCCCAGGTACTAAAAATGTTAAAGCTGATGCTTTGTCTCGTAGCTTTTCTCCTATGGTGGGTACTGAGGAGGAGGAAAACATTTTGCAAGAGGGGGTTGTTATTGCTGTTTTGGACTCTGTGTTGGAAGATGAGATTCTTAAAGCACAGGAGAATGCCCCATCTAAAACGCCGCATGGGAGGTTGTTTGTGCCTGGTACCCTGAGGAGAGATTTGTTTGTTGAATGTCATGACTCTTGGTTGGCAGGTCATCCTGGAATCTCTGAGACCAAGAGACTTGTGGGTCGCAGCTTTTGGTGGCCTGGATGGCAGAAGGAAGTCATTAAGTGGGTGCGTCAATGCACTGTGTGTGCTAGATCTAAGTCTTCTCATAATCCTGCTGCGGGGTTGCTTTGCCCTCTGGAGGTCCCTAGTGCACCTTGGACACATATAGGCTATGGACTTTATTACTGACCTTCCCCCCTCTGAGGGTTTCACTGTCATCTGGGTGGTCGTGGACCGTTTTAGCAAGATGTGTCATTTGGTTCCTTTCATCAAACTGCCCTGCGCTAAGACTCTCGCTAAGGCCTTTGTCAAGGAAATTGTCAGACTACATGGCGTTCCTACTGACATTGTTTCCGATAGGGGACCTCAGTTTGTGGCTCGTTTTTGGCTCGCCTTTTGTGACAGGTTGGGAGTTCATTTGTCGTTTTCATCCGGATATCATCCTGAGTCTAATGGCCAGACAGAAAGGAAAAACCAGGATGTTGAGCAGTTCTTGCGTTGTTTTGTGACTAGTGTTGAGCGATACTTTCCGATATCCAAAAATATCGGATCGGAATGGTATCGCCGATATCACTAAAATATCGGCGATACCAGATACCGATACCGGAAGTCCCATGTAAGTCTATGGGAACAAAATATCGCAACTAAAAAAACCCTTTCTTTTGTTGTAAACACAAAATATACACACATAGAATACATATATATATGTACATGTCATTGTGACATATATATATACATATATGTATAGTTTATACACTTCTACATAGTAAAATAGCCTCTGATTCAATTGCCGGGTAAAGCCGGCTTCTGTGAAAAGACAGAAGCACCCGACATGAAATGACACTTGGTGTACATAGGGTTAACCATGTCTTTTCATGTCGTTTGCTATCTGATTTGCACAAACAATTACATCAGTCTATGTGTGCAAAATTTCACACCTGTAGGGGTTAATTAAAGTTGTAAATTCGTTGTAAAAAAAACTGACTTTTTTGCTACGAATTTACACCTTTAATTAACCCCTACAGGTGTGAAATTTTGCACACATAGACTGATGTAATTGTTTGTGCAAATCAGATAGCAAAGGACATGGTTAACCCTATGTACACCAAGTGTCATTTCATGTCGGGTTCTGCATTTTCACAAAAGCCGGCAATTGAATTAGCGGCTATTATACTATGTAGAAGTGTATGAACTATAAATATAAATATATATATATGTGTCACAAATTCAATGACATGTATATATATATATGAGGTGTAAAATTGTTTAAAAAAAATGTGTGGGCTCCCGCCCTATTTTCGCAACCAGACAGACAAAGCCAGCGAATGGGGGCAGATAATAATAGCCCAGAGAGGGACCATTATTTTTGGCCCCCCCCTGGCTACTAACATCTGCCCCCAGACACCCCAGAAAAGACAAATCTATAATTAGATTCGCCCTTTCTGGCACTTTGCCCGTCTATTCCCATTGCCCTGTAGCGGTGGCGAATGGGTTAATATGGGGTTAAAGCCACCTTGCAATTGAAAGGTGACCTTAAGCCAGGTTAATAATTGAGAGCTGTCAATTAGACAACTATCAATTATTAATCCTATTGCATGAAATAAAAATAAAACACACACACTTTAATTAAAAATCATTTTAATGAAATAAAGACACATGTTTTTGACCATCTTTTATTTGACTGCAAAAACCATTTCCTGTAATAAAAATAAAATAAAAAAGCAAAATTATTCTTACCTATCCCATGCACAGTCAGGTCCCACGGTGTAATCCTTCAGAAAGGGTTAATGTTTACTGCAGGGACCGCAGCTAATGCTGCAGCCTCACAGTAAACCCCCAAATGAATGAGTTCCTCTCCTGGCTGACAGGAGAGGAAGTGGAAAGCTTAATTGATTGCTTTCCACTTTCACTTCAGGTCAGCCAGGGACACAATCAGTGACGTCAGAGGGAACTGATTAACAAAAATAGGGGTTCCCTTCGAAAAAAAAATGGCGTCGGGTCCCCCTATTTTTGTTAACCAGCCTGATGAAGCAGACTGCTGAGCAGTGGCGTACCGTGAATAAAGCAGACCAAGCAGCTGCTATGGGGCCCGGACAGGTGAGGGGGCCCACGACGGTCGGGTAGCTGTGCTGACACAGTACTACCAGGGGGTCGGCGGGGGAGGGGGAGCGCAGCTCTTCTATATACTCACCCCTCCTGGTGCCGTCTCTGCAGCCCCTGCTCTTCTCCCACGGTCTCCGACGCCTGTGTTCATCGGTCAGGTGGTACCGCTCATTACAGTCATGAATACGCACATATTCATGGCTTTAATGAGCTGTCCCGCGTGACCGCTGAACACTGGCGGCGGAGACCGTGGGAGAAGAGCAGGGGCTGCACAGACCGCGCCAGCGGAAGGGTGAGTATAAGGGATATTTACCTGTCCCGTTCCACCGTTGCTCGCGTCCTCTTGCTGCAATGTTCAGGTCAGAGGGCGCGATGACGTCGTTAGTGCGCGCCGCGCCTCTGCCTGATCATTCACTGCTGGAGGACCCCGAAGACAGCGGCACTCAGCAGTGGAGAGAGGACAGGTAAATATCTCAGGTGCCGGGGCCCTGAGCGAGCGGTGACATCGGCACCTGGTGTCACCCCCTGCTCAGGACACCGGCACCTGGCCCCCAGCGACGAAAGGTGAGTATGTCTTTTTTTTTTTTTTTTGGTTGCAGCAGCTGCGGCAGCATAAGGACCTATACTATGGAGCATCTATGGGGGCACAATCTATGGGGGCATAATACATTTTTTTGTTTAATGTGTCCCCTCACTGTGCTGGCACTTTACATTTACAATGGCTCTGGGTTTTTTTTTTGGGGGGGGGCCCATTCAGACTTTTGCTATGGGGCCCCATGATTTCTATGTACGCCCCTGCTGCTGAGGCATGGTATTTAAGGCTGTTAAGGAGCCAATATCCATGGACCTTGCCAGCAGCGTCGGACTGGAGTACCTTGGGCCCACCAGAGAAAAAATATTCTTGGGGCCCACCATCATACTTCCCAACCTTTGAAGAAGGGAAAGAGCGACAAAGGCTGTGGCACGCTGTGCCTGCTGCAGCAAATTTTAGGCCATGCCACGTTGCACCACAGACTGTCCATGAGTTGGTGGATGCTTTAGTCCAGGTGTGGGAGGAGATCCCTCAGGAGACCATCCGTCGCGCTCATCAGGAGCATGGCCAGAAGTTGTAGTGAGGTCATACAACATACCTCCCAAATTTTGAAGACAGGAAAGAGGGTTAAAGGCTGCGGCGCGCATAGGGCGTCGCTGCAAATTTTAGGCCACGCCCCGACCACACCCATTTAACAGCTAATCACACCCATATCCTGGCCCCAAGCGTACCCATTTAGCACTGCTGATCACACTGACTGGTAATGAGGGCACAGTGGCTGGTACTGAGGAAAAGAAAGAAAGAGCAGGGAGAGAGAAAGAACAAACAGAGAAAGAAAGAGAGGAAAGAAAGAAAAGAGAGAGAGAAAGAAAGAACAGAGAGAAAAAAGAACAGAGAGCGAGAAAGAAAGAACAGAGAGCGAGAAAGACTAGAGAGAGAAAGAAAGACT
>JARQOD010010482.1:0-27176 GCA_033576555.1 Oophaga sylvatica | reverse complement strand
CACTCTGTGTGTAATGACTCTATAGAATAGATCACTCGTGTGTAATGTCTATAGATAATCACTCGTGTGTAATCTATAGATAGATCACTCTGTGTGTAATGACTCTATAGAATAGATCACTCTGTGTGTAATGACTCTATAGAATAGATCACTCTGTGTTGTAATGACTCTATAGAATAGATCACTCTGTGTGTAATGACTCTATAGAATAGATCACTCTGTGTGTAATGACTCTATAGAATAGATCACTCTGTGTGTAATGACTCTATAGAATAGATCACTCTGTGTGTAATGACTCTATAGAATAGATCACTCTGTGTGTAATGACTCTATAGAATAGATCACTCTTGTGTAATGTCTAGAATAGATCACTCTGTGTAATGACTCTATAGAATAGATCACTCTGTGTGTAATGACTCTATAGAATAGATCACTCTGTGTGTAATGACTCTATAGAATAGATCACTCTGTGTGTAATGACTCTATAGAATAGATCACTTTTGTGTAATGACCTATAGAATAGATCACTCTGTGTAATGCTCTATAGAATAGATCACTCTGTGTGTAATGACTCTATAGAATAGATCACTCTGTGTGTAATGACTCTATAGAATAGATCACTCTGTTGTGTAATGACTCTATATAGAATAGATCACTCTGTGTGTAATGCCTATAGAATAGATCACTCTGTGTGTAATGACTCTATAGAATAGATCACTCTGTGTGTAATGACTCTATAGAATAGATCACTCTGTGTGTAATGTACTCTATAGATAGATCATCTGTGTGTAATGACTATAGAATAGATCACTCTGTGTGTAATGACTCTATAGAATAGATCACTCTGTGTGTAATGACTCTATAGAATAGATCACTCTGTGTGTAATGACTCTTAGAATAGATCACTCTGTGTGTAATGACTCTATAGAATAGATCACTCTGTGTGTAATGACTTATAATCAGGAAATAGAATCACTCTGTGTGTAAGACTCTATAGAATAGATCACTCTGTGTGTAATGACTCTATAGAATAGATCACTCTGTGTGTAATGTACTCTATAGAATAGATCACTCTGTGTGTAATGACTCTATAGAATAGATCACTCTGTGTGTAATGACTCTATAGAATAGATCACTCGTGTGTAATGACTCTATAGAATAGATCACTCTGTGTGTAATGACTCTATAGAATAGATCACTCTGTGTGTAATGACTCTATAGAATAGATCACTCTGTGTGTAATGACTCTATAGAATAGATCACTCTGTGTGTAATGACTCTATAGAATAGATCACTCTGTGTAATGCTCTATAGAATAGATCACTCTGTGTGTAATGACTCTATAGAATAGATCACTCTGTGTGTAATGACTCTATAGAATAGATCACTCTGTGTGTAATGTCTCTATAGAATAGATCACTTTGTAATGTCTCTATAGAATAGATCACTCTGTGTGTAATGACTCTATAGAATAGATCACTCTGTGTGTAATGACTCTATAGAATAGATCACTCTGTGTAATGACTCTATAGAATAGATCACTCTGTTGTAATGACTCTATAGAATAGATCACTATGTGTGTAATGCTCTATAGAATAGATCACTCTGTGTGTAATGACTCTATAGAATAGATCACTCTGTGTGTAATGTCTCTATAGAATAGATCACTCTGTGTGTAATGACTCTATAGAATAGATCACTGTGTGTAATGTCTCTATAGAATAGATCACTCTGTGTGTAATGACTCTATAGAATAGATCATCTGTGTGTAATGTCTCTATAGAATAGATCACTCTGTGTGTAATGATCTAAATGAATGAATGCTCTTGTGTGTTTAATGACTCTATAGAATAGATCACTCTGTGTGTAATGACTCTATAGAATAGATCACTCTGTGTGTAATGACTCTATAGAATAGATCACTCTGTGTGTAATGACTCTATAGAATAGATCACTCTGTGTGTAATGTCTCTATAGAATAGATCACTCTGTGTGTAATGACTCTATAGAATAGATCACTCTGTGTGTAATGACTCTATAAATAGATCACTCTGTGTGTAATGACTCTATAGAATAGATCACTCTGTGTGTAATGACTTATAGAATAGATCACTCTGTGTGTAATGACTATAGAATAGATCGCTCTGTGTGTAATGACTCTATAGAATAGATCACTCTGTGTGTAATGACTCTATAGAATAGATCACTCTGTGTGTAATGACTCTATAGAATAGATCACTCTGTGTGTAATGCTCTATAGAATAGATCACTCTGTGTGTAATGACTCTGTAGAATAGATCCCCTGTGTGTAATGTCTCTATAGAATAGATCACCTGTTGTAATGTCTCTATAGAATAGATCGCTCTGTGTGTAATGCTCTATAGAATAGATCACTCTGTGTGTAATGGCTCTATAGAATAGATCACTCTGTGTGTAATGTCTCTATAGAATAGATCACTCTGTGTGTAATGTCTCTATAGAATAGATCACTCTGTATGTAATGACTCTAGAATAGATCACTCTGTGTGTAATGACTCTATAGAATAGATCACTCTGTGTGTAATGGCTCTATAGAATAGATCACTCTGTGTGTAATGTCTCTATAGAATAGATCACTCTGTGTGTAATGGCTCTATAGAATAGATCACTCTGTGTGTAATGTCTCTATAGAATAGATCACTCTGTGTGTAATGTCTCTATAGAATAGATCACTCTGTATGTAATGACTCTAGAATAGATCACTCTGTGTGTAATGACTCTATAGAATAGATCACTCTGTGTGTAATGTCTCTATAGAATAGATCACTCTGTGTGTAATGACTCTATAGAATAGATCACTCTGTGTGTAATGACTCTATAGAATAGATCACTCTGTGTGTAATGTCTCTATAGAATAGATCACTCTGTATGTAATGACTCTAAATAGATCACTCTGTGTGTAATGCTCTATAGAATAGATCACTCTGTTGTAATGACTCTAGAATAGATCACTCTGTGTGTAATGACTCTATAGAATAGATCACTGGTGTAATGACTCTATAGAATAGATCACTCTGTGTGTAATGCTCTATAGAATAGATCACTCTGTGTGTAATGACTCTATAGAATAGATCACTCTGTGTAATGACTTAGAATAGATCACTCTGTGTGTAATGCTCTATAGAATAGATCACTCTGTGTGTAATGACTCTATAGAATAGATCACTCTGTATGTAATGACTCTAGAATAGATCACTCTGTTGTAATGACTCTATAGAATAGATCACTCTGTGTGTAATGACTCTATAGAATATAGGAGATTCACTTTTTGATGATATTCTAATTTTGTGAGAAGCACCTGCATATGGGTGATATAATGGCACCACTATACGAGCGATATCATGGCACCACTATATGGGTGATATCATGGCACCACTATATGGGTGATATCATGGCACCACTATACGAGCGATATCATGGCACCACTATATGGGTGATATCATGGCACCACTATATGGGTGATATCATGGCACCGCTATATGGGTGATATCATGGCACCACTATACGAGCGATATCATGGCACCACTATATGGGTGATATCATGGCACCACTATATGGGAGATATCATGGCACCACTATATGGGTGATATCATGGCACCACTATATGGGTGATATCATGGCTCCGCTATATGGGTGATATCATGGCACCACTATATGGGTGATATAATGGCACCACTATACGAGCGATATCATGGCACCACTATATGGGTGATATCATGGCACCACTATATGGGTGATATCATGGCACCACTATATGGGTGATATCATGGCACCACTATACGAGCGATATCATGGCACCACTATATGGGTGATATCATGGCACCACTATATGGGTGATATCATGGCACCACTATATGGGTGATATCATGGCACCGCTATATGGGTGATATCATGGCACCACTATACGAGCGATATCATGGCACCACTATATGGGTGATATCATGGCACCACTATATGGGTGATATCATGGCACCACTATTGGGTGATATCATGGCACCACTATACGAGCGATATCATGGCACCACTATATGGGTGATATCATGGCACCACTATATGGGTGATATCATGGCACCACTATATGGGTGATATCATGGCTCCGCTATATGGGTGATATCATGGCACCGCTATATGGGTGATATCATGGCACCACTATACGAGCGATATCATGGCACCACTATATAGGAGATATCATGGCACCACTATATGGGTGATATCATGGCACCACTATACGAGCGATATCATGGCACCACTATATGGGTGATATCATGGCACCACTATATGGGTGATATCATGGCACCACTATATGGGTGATATCATGGCACCACTATATGGGCGATATCATGGCACCGCTATATGGGTGATATCATGGCACCACTATACGAGCGATATCATGGCACCACTATATAGGAGATATCATGGCACCACTATATGGGTGATATCATGGCACCACTATACGAGCGATATCATGGCACCACTATATGGGTGATATCATGGCACCACTATATGGGTGATATCATGGCACCACTATATGGGTGATATCATGGCACCACTATATGGGTGATATCATGGCACCGCTATATGGGTGATATCATGGCACCACTATACGAGCGATATCATGGCACCACTATATAGGAGATATCATGGCACCACTATATGGGTGATATCATGGCACCACTATACGAGCGATATCATGGCACCACTATATGGGTGATATCATGGCACCGCTATACGGGTGATATCATGGCACCGCTATACAGGCGATATCATGGCACCACTATATGGGTGATATCATGGCACCGCTATACGGGCGATATCATGGCACCACTATATGGGTGATATCATGGCACCACTATATAGGAGATATCATGGCACCACTATATGGGTGATATCATGGCACCGCTATACAGGCGATATCATGGCACCACTATATGGGTGATATCATGGCACCGCTATACGGGTGATATCATGGCACCACTATATGGGTGATATAATGGCACCACTATATAGGAGATATCATGGCACCACTATATAGGCGATATAATGGCACCACTATATAGGAGATATCATGACACCACTATATAGGCGATATAATGGCACCACTATATAGGAGATATCATGGCACCACTATATAGGCGATATAATGGCACCACTATATAGGAGATATCATGACACCACTATATGGGCGATATAATGGCACCACTATATAGGCGATATAATGGCACCACTATATAGGAGATATCATGGCACTACTATTCAGGCGATATCATGGCACCACTATATAGGAGATATCATGGTACCACTATATAGGCGATATAATGGCACCACTATACGGGTGATATCATGGCACCACTATATGGGTGATATCATGATACTACTATACGGGCGATATCATGGCACCACTATACGGGCGATATCATGGCACCACTATATGGGTGATATCATGGCACTACTATACGGGCAATATCATGACACCACTATATGGGTGATATCATGGCACCACTATATAGGAGATATCATGGTACTACTATATGGGCGATATCATGACACCGCTATATGGGTGATATCATGGCACCACTATATAGGAGATATCATGACACCACTATATAGGCGATATAATGGCACCACTATATAGGAGATATCATGGCACGCATATACGGGTGATATCATGGCACCCCTATATGGGTGATATCATGGCACCACTATACGGATGATATCATGGCACCACTATATACGGACGTTATCATCATGATAATAAGGAAACTTTTGGTTAAAGTCAAATTTTCCATTCGAATTGAAGACTTGTCCTTCTGCTCTTGGCTTTGTGGTGGTCTTGGGTCCTGGTCCTTGTCCTCCTGGATTCCACAACCCTTGTGTGATATCTTAGCTCTTTGGGGCTGTTGTAGTTCCTGTCCTTCTTCGTTGCTCACCGGGCTCCTCTGTATTTCAGGACAATGTCTTCATCTACCTGCTGGACACAGAAGGCCGGTTGGTGTGCGATGACCCGTACCACGAGCTGCCTCAGGAAGGAAAACTCAGGTGAGAAGATCTGCAGGGTATGAGATCTCCATTACCCAGTGCCCAAAGGCTTCATGTGATATGTGAGGAGGGTGCAGTGGGGCAACATGGGGGTGAATACTAATGCAATGTGCCGAACATACAGACACCAGGTGTAAATAGAACAAATCTGTTCAAAAGTGACATTTGCCGCAGACATGGGCAGAAGATGTCTATGTCACAGCGGGGATGATATGGATGTGCGCTGGTTATATAAGGACGGCCTGTCTATGGGGCAGAGTACAGAGGAATTGTCAATCTAAGGGGGCTGCAAATGAAATACACACATTGGGGTCCGCTCATGACTCGCGGTGATGGGATCCGGCTGCTCTGTGGATATTATCGTCTCTAATGATGAGATCCGTCCCACGGTTGTCAGACGTGAGATAATCTCTGCATCCGAGAGTCTCGGTGTAATTCCCGGCTGCTGCAGAATCTCATTATCACCTGTGACAGGTACTGCAACTCCCAGCGGTAATTGTGCTGAGCCGGAGCCCCTCTGTGCCGCCTCATCGGGATCTAGCAAAGCTTTATACAGATCCATGGATGGAGCTCCGGAGTATCAAACTCAGGAACAATAAATTGTAAGCACAGGTGAAATGTAGGATGGAAATGTCAGCGGCTTATTACTTCACTACTTCGAAAACACGTCCTATAGATCAGAATTATGTATATCCTCGTATATAGGGGCAGTATTATAGAAGTTATATTACATATACATAGGAGCAGTATTATAGTAGTTATATTCTTGATATATGGGGCAGTATTATAGTAGTTATATTCTTGTACATGGAGAATATTATAGTAGTTATATTCTTGTACATAGGAGCATATTATAGTAGTTATATTCTGTACATAGGAGCAGTATTATAGTAGTTATATTCTTATACATAGGAGCAGTATTATAGTAGTTATATTCTTGTACATAGGAGCAGTATTATAGTAGTTATATTCTTGTACATAGGAGCAGTATTATAGTAGTTATATTCTTGTACATAGGAGCAGTATTATAGTAGTTATATTCTTTACATAGGAGCAGTATTATAGTAGTTATATTCTTGTACATAGGAGCAGTGTTAAAGTAGTTATAATTCTTATACATAGGAGCAGTATTATAGCAGTTATATTCTTGTACATAGGAGGCAGTATTATAGCAGTTATATTCTTGTATATAGGAGCAGTATTATATCAGTTATATTCTTGTACATAGGAGCAGTATTATAGCAGTTATATTCTTGTACATAGGAGCAGTATTATAGCAGTTATATTCTTGTACATAGGGGCAGTATTATAGTAGTTATATTCTTGTACATAGGAGCAGTATTATAGTTATATTCTTGTACATAGGAGCAGTATTTATAGTTATATTTCTTGTATATAGGAGCAGTATTATAGTTATATTCTTGTACATAGGGGCAGTATTATAGTAGTTATATTCTTGTACATAGGGCAGTATTATAGTAGTTATATTCTTGTACATAGGGGCAGTATTATAGTAGTTATATTCTTGTACATAGGAGCAGTATTATAATAGTTATATTCTTGTACATAGGAGCAGTATTATAGTAGTTATATTCTTGTATATAGGAGCAGTATTATAGTTATATTCTTGTACATAGGGGCAGGATTATAGTAGTTATATTCTTGTACATAGGTGCAGTATTATAGTAGTTATATTCTTGTATATATGAGCAGTATTATAGTAGTTATATTCTTGTATATAGGAGCAGTATTATAGTTATATTCTTGTACATAGGGGCAGTATTATAGTAGTTATATTCTTGTACGTAGGAGCATTATTATAGTAGTTATATTCTTGTACATAGGAGCAGTATTATATAGTTATATTCTTGTACATAGGAGCAGTATTATAGTAGTTATATTCTTGTACATAGGGACAGTATTATAGTAGTTATATTCTTGTACATAGGGGCAGTATTATAGTAGTTATATTCTTGTACATAGGGGGCAGTATTATAGTACTTATATTCTTGTATATAGGAGCAGTATTATAGTAGTTATATTCTTGTATATAGGAGCAGTATTATAGTAGTTATATTCTTGTACATAGGGGCAGTATTATAGTAGTTATATTCTTGTACATAGGGCAATTTTTATTGTAAAAACCAAACAAATACAAATATACTGACATTCCTCCAGTAATACAAAACTAAATTCACTTGGATTGTACATACATTCATTACATATCCGGATTATACATATAAAATTATCTTAAAGAGTCCATACACCTGGTTGGAGAAAAAAAACAAAAAAAAAAAAACATCATATTTTAACCCAGTGACACATCCTTCCATAACTTAACATTTCCTAATTTTCCTAATGATTTTATCTATCTGGGCTCGGACATTATGTGGTTGACGGCGTCACAGATCTGAGTCGGAGTTATTCTGGTCACCGCCGGTCTCCATTTCAGACTCTACCCGAGAGCCCTCAGGTAATGGCTTCCGCTTGGGCGGAGGACAGTCCTCTACGTCCCTATCAAACTCTGCGTCAATTCTTCTAAGGTCATCCTCAAAATCACCGTCAGACTCAGACAGAACACCAAACCTATTAGATAAGTCCATTACACCTGCAGAACTCTGGACCTTCTTCCTGGCTCCTTGGCCAGTGTCATACTCCTTCTCAGGTTTACGGGAGGTCTTGTCCTTTTTCTTCCTTTTAGTCTGAGACACAGATGGTAGTACTGAAGTAATGCTTCCCTGTGACTGCTGCCCCTGAGGGACAACCTCCATACTTCCTGTGCACCCTCTGAACCCTGCTGCTCTGGTGTCACCTGAGTAGACCCCTGGTGGGCCTCCGGTCTGGCCAGTAATTTCCCCTGACAGTAAAGCTGCCTCCTCCAGAATCTCTGCCCCTGCCACCAAATCCTCATCAGGATAGTCCTTACAGATATTGTGCCAGGCGTCAGGACAGTCCCTGTGAGGGTGACCGATCTTCCCACAGAGGTTGCACCTGATGTTCTGGCAGTCTGCAGCCACATGGCCGACCTCCCCACACAGGTTGCACTTCACCACAGTACACGTATTGCCAGGTGACCCGCCTTGCCACATTTGAAGCACTTACGAGGCTGCCCAGGATAGAAACACACACCCCTCTCCCTCCCAATAAAGAAGGAGTTGGGTAAGTGGGCAGTGATATTATCGCACTGGCGCAGTTTCACCAAAACCCTCCACCCTCCGTCCAGATACCATCATTGTCTCTGCTTTTGGTGAGGTCAGAGACCAGGTCACAATGCCTCCGGAGCCACACCACAATGTCCTGCGGGGGAACAGACTCATTCCAGAAGATGAGATTTACCGTAACGGTATCTGGCTTAGAGATAGGAATAAAGCTGAACTTACTCCAGCCCTCAGAGTCTCTAAACTTGGGGAAATTAGACCAGAACCTGTCCAGGTCACTCATGAGCTTAAAGCTGACGTCATAGCCCTGCCTGTCTGGAAGATTAATCACCGCCAAGATGCTGACTGGCGCAAACCCCATCTGGCGACACAAGAGCTCCCTGACCACAAACCTTCTATCTGGCAGATCCTCCTTGGCACCTCTGTGCCGGAAACGCACAACGTTTCTCCGTTTAAACGCCTGGCCGGTATAATTGGCACCAGAGGTGAAGGACGGAGCGCCACGACTCCAGGCATTACTGGGGGGAACCTGCGGGGTCACACTAGGCTGACTGACGGGGTGAGGTCTGCAGCAGGGGGGGCTTCTACACCTTGTGTGCTCGGAATTAAAGGGGGAAATCACAGACATCATCATGCACATTGTTATCATCAACATCAATGTCACTATCAGACTGCGCAGCGTCCAGCAAAGATACTGTGCTCCCCCAAACCCCCGACCCCTCAGATACAGCGCGGTTATCCCCAGCATCAGAGCCCTGCTGGGCACCATCAGGAACTACCGGCACATGTCCACTGCCCAACTGTGGTGCTTGGCATTCTGAGACTTGTAGTCCCTCTGCTGAAAAATGTCCATGCTGCTGCTTGGAATCTGCTGCAGGCGGCTGTGCTGGGCATTCTGCGACTTGTTGTACCTCTACTGGAATGTGCCCTTCATGCTGCTGCTTGGAATCTGCTGCAGGCTGTTGTGCTGGGCATTCTGTGACTTGTTGTACCTCTGCTGGAATCTGCACTACATGCTTCTGCTTTGGATCTGCTGCAGGCAGTTTTGCTGGGCATTCTGAGACTTGTGGTACGTCTGCTGGGGTCTGTACTACAGGCTGCTGCTGGTGCGGCATTTGCCCCTTTTGGAAGCAGAAACTTGCAGGCTGCAGCACTGGCCGCACCTGCTTCTGGGGTCCACCTGGGACAATGTCTGACCTGGAACCTGCAGAGTTCTGCTTCTGTGAATTAAACAGTTCCTGGTTCCTATAAGTCTCCGCCAGGGGCCCCATCCTCTCTAGGACGCAGTCCATGTCCCTCACCACTTTTGCCAGCAATACACCCAGTGTGTTCAGAGTCTCATCATAAAAATCATGACTCCCGGGATTAATAGCCTTTAGCTTATAGCAAGTGTCTATCTGCATCTGTAGTGAGTCTTTCTGCTGCTGTAACTCACCGAACTTCTTGACCAGTCCTGGGATCTCCTCTGCGAGCTGAAGCTCAGGTGCACGTGGCGTCTCCTCCTGGGATCTGCATTCAGCGATGTCCCCGGCTGCTTGAACCCAGACGTCTCCTTAATTTTCACCACCGCTGGTTTCATGGCTCCAGGCTCCACAGCACTTTTACTGCTGCCACCTGACTGCGACCGTGTGCGTCCTGACCGCGCCATACTGCCATGCTGCTGTAAGTTCTCCTGGATGGTTTGTCTTTCCAAAGACGTCCGTCTCTGCCTGGGAGCAGGAGAGGTGATCTGCACAGCTGGGGCTGATCTCACTGTGCACCGGCAGGAGCTGCTTGCTGACTGGGGAGTTACCTGACTTCACATTGTGCTGTAACCCATCACTGACCGACACTTTTCCTTCTTGCTTCTTTGCTGGACTTGGAGAAGGTTTTCCTCCCAAAACTTTACTGACGGCTTTTTCCTCCTTCACAGAACTGCTGCAGCTTTGGCTCGCTGCATTCATGCTCTGACAGTGGCTCTGGGATTAGCATTCCCATTAGGAGAGGCCTGGGAGGCTTGTCCCAGTGTAGGCCGGGAAGCCTGGGCCTTGCCTGGGGAGCTTCCCCGCCCAGGGTGGCCCCTCCCTGGGCTTGCTCCAGACATCAGGAGAGCTACAAACACACAACCTCACAGCTAGGAGGCATATTATAGTAGTTATATTCTTGTAATAGGGGCAGTATTATAGTAGTTATATTCTTGTACATAGGGGCAGTATTATAGTAGTTATATTCTTGTACATAGGGGCAATTTTTATTGTAAAGAATTATGCAAAACAAATACAAATATACTGACATTCCTCCAGTAATACAAAAATAAATTCACTTGGATTGTACATTCATTCACATATCCGGATTATACATATAAAATTATCTTAAAGAGTCCATACACCTGGTTGAGAAAAAAAAAAAAAAAAAAAAACATCATATTTCAACCCAGTGACACATCCTTCCATAACTTAACATTTCCTAATGATTTTATCTATCTGGGGACGGACATTATGTGGTTGACAGCGTCACAGATCTGAGTCGGAGTTATTCTGGTCACCGCCGGTCTCCATTTCAGACTCTACCGAGAGCCCTCAGGTAATGGCTTCCGCTTGGGCGGAGGACAGTCCTCTACGTCCCTATCAAACTCTGCTCAATTCTTCTAAGGTCATCCTCAAAATCACCGTCAGACTCAGACAGACACCAAACCTATTAGATAAGTCCATTACACCTGCAGAACTCTGGACCTTCTTCCTGGCTCCTTGGCCAGTGTCATACTCCTTCTCAGGTTTACGGGAGGTCTTGTCCTTTTCTTCCTTTTAGTCTGAGACACAGATGGTAGTACTGAAGTAATGCTTCCCTGTGACTGCTGCCCCTGAGGGACAACCTCCATACTTCCCTGTGCACCCTCTGAACCCTGCTGCTCTGGTGTCACCTGAGTAGACCCCTGGTGGGCCTCCGGTCTGGCCAGTATTTCCCCTGACAGTAAAGCTGCCTCCTCCAGAATCTCTGCCCCTGCCACCAAATCCTCATCAGGATAGTCCTTACAGATATTGTGCCAGGCGTCAGGACAGTCCCTGTGAGGGTGACCGATCTTCCCACAGAGGTTGCACCTGATGTTCTGGCAGTCTGCAGCCACATGGCCGACCTCCCCACACAGGTTGCACTTCACCAAGTACACTATTTGCCAGGTGACCCGCCTTGCCACATTTGAAGCACTTACGAGGCTGCCCAGGATAGAAACACACACCCCTCTCCCTCCCAATAAAGAAGGAGTTGGGTAAGTGGGCAGTGATATTATCGCACTGGCGCAGTTTCACCAAAACCCTCCACCCTCCCGTCCAGATACCATCATTGTCTCTGCTTTTGGTGAGGTCAGAGACCAGGTCACAATGCCTCCGGAGCCACACCACAATGTCCTGCGGGGGAACAGACTCATTCCAGAAGATGAGATTTACCGTAACGGTATCTGGCTTAGAGATAGGAATAAAGCTGAACTTACTCCAGCCCTCAGTGTCTCTAAACTTGGGGAAATTAGACCAAACCTGTCCAGGTCACTCATGAGCTTAAAGCTGACGTCATAGCCCTGCCTGTCTGGAAGATTAATCACCGCCAAGATGCTGACTGGCGCAAACCCCATCTGGCGACACAAGAGCTCCCTGACCACAAACCTTCTATCTGGCAGATCCTCCTTGGCACCTCTGTGCCGGAAACGCACAACGTTTCTCCGTTTAAACGCCTGGCCGGTATAATTGGCACCAGAGGTGAAGGACGGAGCGCCACGACTCCAGGCATTACTGGGGGAACCTGCGGGGTCACACTAGGCTGACTGACGGGGTGAGGGTCTGCAGCAGGGGGGGCTTCTACACCTTGTGTGCTCGGAATTAAAGGGGGGAAATCACAGACATTCATGACATTATCATCAACATCAATGTCACTATCAGACTGCGCAGCGTCCACAAAGATACTGTGCTCCCCCAAACCCCCGACCCCTCAGATACAGCGCGGTTATCCCCAGCATCAGAGCCCTGCTGGGCACCATCAGGAACTACCGGCACATGTCCACTGCCCAACTGTGGTGCATGGCATTCTGAGACTTGTAGTCCCTCTGCTGAAAAATGTCCATGCTGCTGCTTGGAATCTGCTGCAGGCGGCTGTGCTGGGCATTCTGCGACTTGTTGTACCTCTACTGGAATGTGCCCTTCATGCTGCTGCTTGGAATCTGCTGCAGGCTGTTGTGCTGGGCATTCTGTGACTTGTTGTACCTCTGCTGGAATCTGCACTACATGCTTCTGCTTTGGATCTGCTGCAGGCAGTTTTGCTGGGCATTTTGAACTTGTGGTACGTCTGCTGGGGTCTGTACTACAGGCTGCTGCTGGTGCGGCATTTGCCCCTTTTGGAAGCAGAAACTTGCAGGCTGCAGCACTGGCCGCACCTGCTTCTGGGGTCCACCTGGGACAATGTCTGACCTGGAACCTGCAGAGTTCTGCTTCTGTGAATTAAACAGTTCCTGGTTCCTATAAGTCTCCGCCAGGGGCCCCATCCTCTCTAGGACGCAGTCCATGTCCCTCACCACTTTTGCCAGCAATACACCCAGTGTGTTCAGAGTCTCATCATAAAAATCATGACTCCCGGGATTAATAGCCTTTAGCTTATATCCAGTGTCTATCTGCATCTGTAGTGCGTCTTTCTGCTGCTGTAACTCACCGAACTTCTTGACCAGTCCTGGGATCTCCTCTGCGAGCTGAAGCTCAGGTGCACGTGGCGTCTCCTCCTGGGATCCTGCATTCAGCGATGTCCCCGGCTGCTTGAACCCAGACGTCTCCTTAATTTTCACCACCGCTGGTTTCATGGCTCCAGGCTCCACAGCACTTTTACTGCTGCCACCTGACTGCGACCGTGTGCGTCCTGACCGCGCCATACTGCCATGCTGCTGTAAGTTCTCCTGGATGGTTTGTCTTTCCAAAGACGTCCGTCTCTGCCTGGGAGCAGGAGAGGTGATCTGCACAGCTGGGGCTGATCTCAACTGTGCACCCGGCAGGAGCTGCTTGCTGACTAGGGAGTTACCTGACTTCACATTGTGCTGTAACCCTTCACTGACCGACACTTTTCCTTCTTGCTTCTTTGCTGGACTTGGAGAAGGTTTTCCTCCCAAAACTTTACTGACGGCTTTTTCCTCCTTCACAGAACTGCTGCAGCTTTGGCTCGCTGCATTCACTGCTCTGACAGTGGCTCTGGGATTAACATTCCCATTAGGAGAGGCCTGGGAGGCTTGTCCCAGTGTAGGCCGGGAAGCCTGGGCCTTGCCTGGGGAGCTTCCCCGCCCAGGTGGCCCCTCCCTGGGCTTGCTCCAGACATCAGGAGATCCACAAAAAAAACCACTAGAGCATATTTTTTATCTTGCTAGGAGCAGTATTATAGTAGTTTATTCTTGTACATAGTGGCAGTATTATAGTAGTTATATTCTTATACATAGGGCAGTATTAGTATTTCTGTACATAGGGCAGTATTATAGTAGTCATATTCTTGTACATAGGAGCAGTATTATAGTAGTTATATTCTTATACATAGGGGCAGTATTACAGTAGTTATTATTATTATATTCTTGTACATAGGAGCAGTATTATAGTAGTTATATTCTTGTACATAGGAGCAGTATTATAGTAGTTATATTCTTGTACATAGGAGCAGTATTATAGTAGTTATATTCTTGTACATAGGGGGCAGTATTATAGTAGTTATATTCTTGTACATAGGAGCAGTATTATAGTAGTCATATTCTTGTACATAGGAGCAGTATTATAGTAGTTATATTCTTATACATAGGGGCAGTATTACAGTAGTTATTATTATTATATTCTTGTACATAGGAGCAGTATTATAGTAGTTATATTCTTGTACATAGGAGCAGTATTATAGTAGTTATATTCTTGTATATAGGAGCAGTATTATAGTAGTTATATTCTTGTACATAGGGACAGTATTATAGTAGTTATATTCTTGTACATAGGGGCAGTATTATAGTAGTTATATTCTTGTACATAGGAGCAGTATTATAGTAGTTATATTCTTGTACATAGGAGCAGTATTATAGTAGTTATATTCTTGTACATAGGAGCAGTATTATAGTAGTCATATTCTTGTACATAGGAGCAGTATTATAGTAGTTATATTCTTATACATAGGGGCAGTATTACAGTAGTTATTATTATTATATTCTTGTACATAGGAGCAGTATTATAGTAGTTATATTCTTGTACATAGGAGCAGTATTATAGTAGTTATATTCTTGTATATAGGAGCAGTATTATAGTAGTTATATTCTTGTACATAGGGACAGTATTATAGTAGTTATATTCTTGTACATAGGGGCAGTATTATAGTAGTTATATTCTTGTACATAGGAGCAGTATTATAATAGTTATATTCTTGTACATAGGAGCAGTATTATAGTTGTTATATTCTTATACATAGGGGCAGTATTACAGTAGTTATTATATTCTTGTACATAGGGGCAGTATTATAGTAGTTATATTCTTGTACATAGGAGCAGTATTATAGTAGTTATATTCTTATACATAGGGCAGTATTACAGTAGTTATTATATTCTTGTACATAGGGGCAGTATTATAGTAGTTATATTCTTTGTACATAGGAGCAGTATTATAGTAGTTATATTCTTGTACATAGGGGCAGTATTATAGTAGTTATATTCTTGTACATAGGGGCAGTATTATAGTAGTTATATTCTTGTATATAGGGGCAGTATTATAGTAGTTATATTCTTGTACATAGGAGCAGTATTATAGTAGTTATATTCTTGTACATAGGAGCAGTATTATAGTAGTTATATTTTTGTACATAGGGCAGTATTATAGTAGTTATATTCTTGTACATAGGGGCAGTATTATAGTAGTTATATTCTTGTATATAGGGGCAGTATTATAGTAGTTATATTCTTGTACATAGGAGCAGTATTATAGTAGTTATATTCTTGTACATAGGAGCAGTATTATAGTACTTATATTCTTATACATAGGGGCAGTATTATAGTAGTTATATTCTTGTACATAGGAGCAGTATTATAGTAGTTATATTCTTGTACATAGGAGCAGTATTATAGTAGTTATATTCTTGTACATAGGAGCAGTATTATAGTAGTTATATTCTTGTACATAGGAGCAGTATTATAGTAGTTATATTCTTGTACATAGGAGCAGTATTATAGTAGTTATATTCTTGTACATAGGAGTAGTATTATAGTAGTTATATTCTTGTACATAGGAGCAGTATTATAGTAGTTATATTCTTGTACATAGGAGCAGTATTATAGTAGTTATATTCTTGTACATAGGGGCAGTATTATAGTAGTTATATTCTTGTACATAGGAGCAGTATTATAGTAGTTATATTCTTGTACATAGGAGCAGTATTATAGTAGTTATATTCTTGTACATAGGAGCAGTATTATAGTAGTTATATTCTTGTACATAGGAGCAGTATTATAGTAGTTATATTCTTGTACATAGGAGCAGTATTATAGTAGTTATATTCTTGTACATAGGGGCAGTATTATAGTAGTTATATTCTTGTACATAGGAGCAGTATTATAGTAGTTATATTCTTGTACATAGGAGCAGTATTATAGTAGTTATATTCTTGTACATAGGAGCAGTATTATAGTAGTTATATTCTTGTACATAGGAGCAGTATTATAGTAGTTATATTCTTGTACATAGGAGCAGTATTATAGTAGTTATATTCTTGTACATAGGAGCAGTATTATAGTTGTTATATTCTTATACATAGGAGCAGTATTATAGTAGTTATATTCTTGTACATAGGGGCAGTATTATAGTAGTTATATTCTTGTACATAGGGGCAGTATTATAGTAGTTATATTCTTGTATATAGGGGCAGTATTATAGTAGTTATATTCTTGTACATAGGGCAGTATTATAGTAGTTATATTCTTGTACATAGGAGCAGTATTATAGTACTTATATTCTTATACATAGGGGCAGTATTACAGTAGTAATTATTATTATATTCTTGTACATGGGGGCAGTATTTTAGCAGTTTGTGGTGATGATGATGCAGGGTTCTGATTTATGCTGATGTCACTTCTGACTGTCATTTTCGTGTTTATTTTTACGCACTGTGTAAAGTAGTGACTTTCTAGATGAATGTGCCGCTCTGTAGAAGACATGAAATTTTACAGAGTAGGTGTTTTGTCTCTTTCTTTTCCCGAAATATTACTGGAGTATAACTGCCCGGCCCTCATGTAATTATGCAGTGTCTCTTCGGGCATGTTAATCAGCAGTAGGGTCTGTTGAATATCTCTCCCTGCGGGCCCTTACCCTGAGCCTGTTGTAATTGGTGTGTGCTCTTGCTCACCGCTCCTGCTCTTACCTGTCTTTTTGTATGGACTCAATATCACGATCTGTTAAGCAGCTGGACCGTGTCTCAGGGTTTTAATTGAGTTCATAGAAAAATATTTAGAGTTGAGAGTCCTCAGTGGTTGATACCTTTTAATGGCTAACTGAAAAGATGGGAACACATTACAAGCTTTCGAGACTACTCAGGTCTCTTCATCAGGCAAAGACTAATACAACATCTGAAGAATCACATATTTATACACAAAATGGCACAGAAAAAATGCAATAGGTAGGACAAGTGACGTGAAGCAGAATAGTCATTATGGCAGAGGGATGAGCATAAATATTGGAACAGTTCATAGATAAGGAGTGTGAAAGTTTTATTACCATCTGATTGGGGTCTGGTAATGTTTTGTGATGTTTTCACAGGGTATTTGGAGTAAATTCCTTAATTGATGTAGTAGGCCATAAATCCATGTGAACTGACCTACTGAATAAACTAGCAGCAATAGGTCCCTCTACCAGAAGGAACCATCCTGGCCACCATGGATGTGGAATCCTTGTACTCTAATATCCCACACCAGGATGGATTAAATGCCTGCAAAGACTTCATGAAAAACACCGGGAATGATGCTGATTCTGTGGTGAAACTCACAAAATTCATCCTCACCCACAATTACTTTGAATTTGACAACAAGATCTATTTACAGGAGACTGGCACAGCTATGGGAAGTAAAATGGCTCCTCAGTATGCAAATCTTTTCATGGCCAAGCTTGAAAGCGACTTTCTATCCTCATGTCCCATCAGGCCTCGGGCCTACTACCGCTACATTGATGATATCTTAATCATCTGGACGGAGTCTGAGCAACAGCTAAAGACGTTCCATGAACAGTTCAACCAATTTCATCCCACCATCAACTTAACACTCAACTACTCCAGCACTGAAATTAACTTTTTGGACACCATCATTAAGCTAAAGAACAATGAAATAGAGACATCCCTGTATCAGAAGCCAATCGACCGTCCAACATACCTTAAATGGGACAGTTTCCATCCAAAACACATAAAAAACTCTATTATCTACAGCCAAGCCATCAGATACAATGTATATGTTCCAACCCCATGGATAGAGATGAACACCTTGGTCGCCTTAGAAAGACCTTTTTAAATCAGGGCTACCATCCAAGAACAATTGAAAACCAAATTACAAGAGCCACCAGAATATCAAGGAATCACCTGCTACATTACAAAACTAAAGAAGAAAATAACCGGGTGCCTCTAGTGGTCACCTACAATCCAAATCTGGAGGTGCTAAGGGGAGCTGCACGGAAACTACAACCTTTACTACAAAAAGATGCCCGATTACAATCCATATTTCCAGATCCCCCTCTACTGTGTTTTAGGCAGCCCCCAAATCTAAGAAGCATCATTGTCAGAAGTTCCCTGTCCTCCCCAACAGCGGCAGGAACCTCTCCTTGCAACAAGAAGAAATGCAAAACTTGTCCATTTATAATGACCACGGACAAGATAAAGATCCCCAACTCCCATCGGGACTACAAGATACCAGGTACTTTCAGCTGCATCACATCTAATGTGGTGTACCTGATTATATGTACTAAATGTCCAACTGGGGGTCTGTATGTGGGGGAGACCGGGCAAAAACTGAGAACAAGGATGAATTCTCATCGCCACACAATAAGAGAAAAAAGAATGGATCTACCTGTGGCAAAACATTTTTGCTCCCCTGATCATAGCTTGCTAGATATGAAAATACTTGTACTCAGAGGCAATTTCACATCTCTGAGACAAAGAAGAATTTACGAATACAAATTGATGGTGACCTTTGACACTCTTAATGCTGGAATGAACCTATCACATGGATTTATGGCCTACTACATCAATTAAGGAATTTACTCCAAATACCCTGTGAAAACATCACAAAACATTACCAGACCCCAATCAGATGGTAATAAAACTTTCACACTCCTTATCTATGAACTGTTCCAATATTTATGCTCATCTCTCTGCCATAATGACTATTCTGCTTCACGTCACTTGTCCTACCTATTGCATTTTTTCTGTGCCATTTTGTGTATAAATATGTGATTCTTCAGATGTTGTATTAGTCTTTGCCTGATGAAGAGACCTGAGTAGTCTCGAAAGCTTGCAATTTGTTACCATCTTTTCAGCTAGCCATTAAAAGGTATCAACCACTGAGGACTCTCAACTCTAAATATTTTTCTATCTACTGGCTAACACGGTACAAAGATATACATCTTTACTGTATCAAAATTGAGTTCATAGACGTTAGAGCGACGCTAGTGATTTTATTTTTTCTGAGCTGAATCCTGAGCAGAAAAATAAGAGGAAGAAGGAAAATAAATCTGCATGTTTATTTTATATCATATGTGCATACACATAATTACAGTATATCTATAATAATAATCTCCTCAAATATTCAGCTAAACGGCATATATACTGTATGCTCCCATATTATGCAGAACGTAGAGATTATTTAAAAATTAGGAGCAACAGGTAGTCATTAATAGTATAATACTTTATTAATTAATAATAGTCATACAAAAAGTCTGAAAAGGTGACAAAATGTAAAACATACAGTACAGACCAAAAGTTTGGACACATCTTCTCATTTAAAGATTTTTCTGTATTTCATGACCATGAAAATTGTACATTCACACTGAAGGCATCAAAACTATGAATTATCACATGTGGAATTATACATTACACTTTACAAAAAAGTGTGAAACATCTGAAAATATGTCTTATTCTAGGTTCTTCACCTTTTGCTGTGATTACTGCTTTGCACACTCTTGGCATTCTCTTGATGAGCTTCAAGAGGTAGTCACCGGAAATGGTTTTCACTTCACAGGTGTGCCCTGTCAGGTTTAATAAGTGGGATTTCTGGCCTTATAAATGGGGTTGGGACCATCAGTTGTGTTGTGCAGAAGTCTGGTGGATACGCAGCTGATAGTCCTACTGAATAGACTGTTAGAATTTGTATTATGTCAAGAAAAAAGCAGCTAAGTAAAGAAAAACGAGTGGCCATCATTACTTTAAGAAATGAAGGTCAGTCAGTCCGAAAAATTGGGAAAACTTTGAAAGTGTCCCCAAGTGCAGTTGCAAAAACCATCAAGCGCTACAAAGAAACTGTCTCACATGAGGACCGCCCCAGGAAAGGAAGACCAAGAGTCACCTCTGCTTCTGAGGATAAGTTTATCTGAGTCACCAGCCTCAGAAATCGCAGGTTTACAGCAGCTCAGATTAGAGACCAGGTCAATGCCACACAGAGTTCTAGCAGCAGACACATCTCTACAACAACTGTTAAGAGGAGACTTTGTGCAGCAGCCTTCATGGTAAAATAGCTGCTAGGAAACCACTGCTAAGGACAGGCAACAAGCAGAAGAGACTTGTTTGGGCTAAAGAACACAAGGAATGGACATTAGACCAGTGGAAATCTGTGCTTTGGTCTGATGAGTCCAAATTTAAGATCTTTGGTTCCAACCACCGTGTCTTTGTTTAACGCAAAAAAGGTGAACGGATGGACTCTACATGCCTGGTTCCCACCGTGAAGCATGGAGGAGGTGTGATGGGGTGCTACGCCAGATGACCTGGCCTCCACAGTCACCAGACCTGAACCCAATCGAGATGGTTTGGGGTGAGCTTGACCGCAGAGTGAAGGCAAAAGGGCCAACAAGTGCTAAGCGTCTCTGGGAACTCCTTCAAGATTGTTTGAAGACCATTTTATGGTGACTACATCTTGAAGCTCCTCAAGAGAATGCCAAGAGTGTGCAAAGCAGTTATCAAAGCAAAAGGTGGCTACTTTGAAGAACCTAGAATATAAGACATATTTTCAATTGTTTCACACTTTTTTGTTACGTGTAATGTATAATTCCACATGTGTTACTTCATAGTTTTGATGCCTTTAGATAGATGCATACACAGAGCACATACATACAGATAGATGCATACACAGAGCACATACATACAGATAGATGCATACAGAGCACATACATACAGATAGATGCACACACAGATCACATACATACAGATAGATGCATACAGAGCACATACATACAGGTAGATGCATACACAGATCACATACATACAGATAGATGCATACAGAGCACATACATACAGATAGATGCATACACAGATCACATACATACAGATAGATGCATACAGAACACATACATACAGATAGATGAACACACAGACCACATACATACAGATAGATGTATACGCAGAGCACATACATACAGATAAGATGCATACACAGAGCACATACATACAGATAGATGAACACACAGAGCACATACATACAGATAGATGAACACACAGAGCACATACATACAGATAGATGAACACACAGAGCACATACATACAGATAGATGCATACACAGAGCACATACATACAGATAGATGCATACAGAACACATACATACAGATAGATGAACACACAGACCACATACATACAGATAGATGTATACGTTGAGCACATACATACAGATAAGATGCATACACAGAGCACATACATACAGATAGATGCATACACAGAGCACATACATACAGGTAGATGCATACACAGAGCACATACATACTGGTAGATGCATACACAGATCACATACATACAGATAGATGCATACAGAGCACATACATACAGATAGATGCATACACAGAGCACATACATACAGGTAGATGCATACACAGATCACATACATACAGATAGATGCATACAGAGCACACATACATATACAGAGATCATCAGATAGCATACACAGACAACATACATAATCAAGATATAATACAGATGCATACAGAGCACATACATACAGGTAGATGCATACACAGATCACATACATACAGATAGATGCATACAGAGCACATACATACAGATAGATGCACACACAGAACACATACATACAGATAGATGCATACAGAGCACATACATACAGATAGATGCACACACAGATCACATACATACAGATAGATGCATACAGAGCACATACATACAGATAGATGCACACACAGAACACATACATACAGATAGATGCATACAGAGCACATACATACAGATAGATGCATACACAGAGCACATACATACAGATAGATGCATACAGAGCACATACATACAGATAGATGCATACACAGATCACATACATACAGATAAACCGGATTACTTACCGGTAATGCTCTTTTATAGAGCCCACGACAGCACCCACTGAGAGAGGGGATCCGCCCCTAGGAACAGGAAACCTACAGAGAGATAAAAGGGGCGGCCCCCCCTCGCTCCTCAGTTGGATTACAGAGAATGAGAGGAACCGCCACACAAGTTTCAGTTACTTTGCTCCATAATACGTATATATACATATTTACACTACTAGACTATGTACAGTAATTTCATACATTTAATCCTTCACCCAACGGAATACACCGTGTATACTATAACTAGGGGAGGGAAGTGAGTGGGTGCTGTCGTGGGCTCTATAAAAGAGCATTACCGGTAAGTAATCCGGTTTTTTCTCTTCGCCACGACAGCACCCACTGAGAGATTTTCAGAGACAATCACCTGGGAGGGACCACCGTGTCAAGGACTGATCTACCAAACACTAGGTCTGTTGAGGAAGATAGATCTAATCTATAGTGATCATAGAAGGTGAAGCCCAGGTTGCAGCCTTACATATAAGGTCTATCGGGACATCTGCTCTTTCCGCCCATGAGGAAGATATGGCTCGTGCGGAATGTGCTTTCACGCCCTGTGGTGGGACTTTCCCCTTTGCCACATACGCCAGAGATATTGCGTCTCTAATCCATCGAGACAGCGTACTCTTCGTTACTCCTGCACCTTTACGGCTGCCCTGGAACGAGACAAAGAGAGCCCTGCTCTGCCTCCAGGGCCTAGTCCTGTCCAGATACGCTAAGATGGCCCTTTTAACGTCTAAAGTGTGGTATCTTTCTTCCTGTGGTGATGAGGGGCTATCATAAAAAGAAGGAAGGTAGATCTCCCGGGATCTATGAAACTTTGTCGTCACTTTAGGGAGATAAGACGGGTCTGTTTTTAAGACTATCTTGTCCGAAAATACCGACAGGAAAGGAGGATCTATCGATAAGGCTTGGAGATCACTTACTCTTCTTGCTGAGACCAAGGCCACTAACAAAATGGTTTTAAATGAAACATTTCTTATTGGTACTGAATGAAGGGGCTCAAATGGACCTTCCGTTAAGGCGTCTAGAACTAAGTTTAAGTCCCAAGATGGCATTCGTGGTATATGGACTGGTTGTGCTCGATGGCAGGCTGAGATAAACCGAGCTACCCATCTATTGCCTGCTACGTCATGATTATATAAGGCTCCCAGCGCTGACACTTGAACTTTAAGTGTATTAACTGATAGTCCTAACTCATGTCCTTTTTGCAAAAATTCTAGGATAGCTGGAATAGGTATTTCACCGGATAGGCGTGCTGAATGAAATGTTAAAAATTTTTTCCAGACTCTGACATATATATTAGTTGTGATCTCTTTCCTACTATGCAGAAGGGTATTAATTAGCCCATCTGAAAAACCTCTTTCCTTTAATAGCTGCCTTTCAAATTCCAAGCCGTGAGGCGCAGACCTTTGACCTGAGGGTGATGGAAGGGCCCCTGTGAGAGAAGGTCCCGGTCCCAAGGGAGGATCCATGGATCTGAGACCGACATGGCCCTCAGCCATGAGAACCATGGCCTCTTGGGCCAGAACGGAGCTATCAAGATTATTCTTGCTCCTTCTTCCCTGATTTTCTGGATGACGATTGGTAGTAAGATCATTGGAGGAAAGGCATAAGCTAGGCGAAAAGTCCATGGGGTCTGCAAAGCATCCAGTATGTCCGGACTGTCCACCTTGAATAGAGAAGCGAACCTGTCGACTTGCCTGTTGTTCCTCGTAGCAAACAGGTCTATTTCTGGCTTGCCCCATCTGACTGATATCATGTTGAATATTCGGCGACTGAGCACCCATTCTCCCTGATGTAGAGTATGGCGACTGAGAAAATCTGCTTTGATATTGTCTGCCCCTCTGATATGCAGTGCTGATAGGGACAGGAGATGACTTTCTGCCAACTTTAGAATTTCTTCCGCGATAGACATGAGCGCTACCGATCGTGTTCCTCCCTGGTGGTTTAGGTATGCTACCGAGGTGGTGTTGTCTGATAGAATTCTTGTATGAGTTCCTTGTAGCTGGGGAAGAAAGTTACATATAGCATGATATACAGCTTTTAATTCTCTCATATTTGATGAGTCCTCTACCTCTGATCTAGACCACCTTCCCTGTACCTTATTGTCTTTTAAATGTGCTCCCCATCCCAAGGGACTGGCATCTGTGGTTACTATATTTGAGGGGACCACTACCCAAGGAACCCCTCCCGAAAGATTTTCTGGATCTAGCCACCAATTTAGGGAACTGACCACTTCCGATGGCAGGGATATTATACTTTCTAACTGTCCCTGTAAGCTCTCTCCTTTTTGCAGGATGATTCCTTGTAGTTTCCTGGTATGAAACTGGGCCCACTGGACTGCCGGAATACATGAGGTCAAAGAACCTAGCAAGGACATACCTCCTCTTAGGGATATTATGGGATTATCTACCACAAGATGTACTTTATTGATCACGGTTAATTTCTTTGCCTCCGGCAGCAGACATCTCTGACTTACTGAATCCAGATGAAGGCCTAGGAACGTCTGACAGGTTACCGGGTGTAGCCTGGATTTTTCCCAGTTTATCAGCCAACCTAAGTTCTGCAAGGATGAGATTACGTCAGATAGTCTGTGCTTACACTGTAGATACGAATTTCCCACTATCAGAAGATCATCCAGGTATGGGATTACCAGGGTATCTTTTATTCGCAAGTATGACATCACCTCCAGCATTAGTTTGGTGAAGACGCGGGGTGCCATAGATAGTCCGAAGGGCATTGCCGCGAATTGAAGATGACAAATCCGGCCTCCTAACGTGACCGCTACTCGTAGAAACCGCTGATGCGAGATTTGTATCGGCAGATGGTAATACGCATCCTTGAGGTCCACGACCGCCATGTAGCATCTGGGAAATAGAAGTTTAATGGCTGATCGTATAGACTCCATTTTAAAAGTTCGGGCCTTCAAAAAGGTATTCAGCTTCTTTAAATTAACTATGGTTCTGAATGAACCATCTGGTTTAGATACCAGAAACAAGGGAGAATAAAAGCCTTTCCCTCTTTGATGAACCGGAACCTCCACTAGTACTTTTTTGCGTAATAGGCCTTTAATTTCTAATTCCAATGACTCTGTTGGGCCTGAGACTTTAAAGAAGTCAATAGAAAGGAGTCCGGAGGGTTCCGGACAAATTCCAATGCTAGACCTGATCTTATAATATTAATGGCCCAGGGTTTGATGTTATTTTTTCCCAGTGACAGCAGAAGTGTAATAGCCTGCCACCCACGGGTAGGTTGGCACTACCGGAATTTATCTCCTGATTTGAAGGAACGTTTACCGAATAGGTTTCCTTTCGGCCTGAAGTCCTTATTATTCCAGGAGTTCTGGGCTTTAAAATCTTTCTTTTTGCCAAACGCTGGCTTCCTGAATGACCTCCTGTAGGATGGAACGTATGGATTAGGGAAGCCCTTCTTTCTCTCTGCTGCCTTGGTTAAGATGTCATCTAGTACTGCGCCAAACAGATACTCACCCTGGCAGGGTATAGCACAGAGTTTAGATTTAATCTGTGTGTCCCCTTTCCAGCCTTTTAGCCATAACGCTCTCCGAGCTGCATTAGTTAAACCCGCCGTTCTTGCCGCTAGGCGGAGAGAATCTATTGAAGCATCCGACAAAAAGGCTGCTGCACCTTTTATTAGCGGAATGGAGGCACGTAGCTTATCTCTGGATAGGCCATTTTTTATATTGTCCTCCAACTGGTCTAACCATATTAACATGGCTCTGCCCGTACATGTGGCCGATATTGCTGGCTTGAATGCCCCTATACATGATTCCCATGATCTTTTAAGCAGTGCATCTGCTTTCCGATCCAGGGGGTCCGATAGCATTCCAGTATCCTCTACTGGTAGAGAGGACCGGCGGAAAGTTGAGGCTACAGCTGCATCTACTTTAGGCGCTTTTTCCCAAGAAGCCAGATCTTCATCATTGAAGGGGTATCGTCTTTTGGATGCCGCTGGCATAAAGCCTCTCTGGCCCTGTTTCTCCCACTCCTTTTTAACCAAATCTTTTATGGTTGGAATTATAGGGAATACTCGACCCTTTCGTTGGGAGAGACCTGAAAACATAATCTCTTGGGGAGTTTTAGGGTCTTTAACGTCCGACAATCCCATAGTGTTCCTTACTGATTTAATCAGGTTATTTATGCTATCAGTCGGAAAGCACGTATGTTCCTCTTCCTCCGAGGATACGGATTCCTGCGACGCCTGAGAATTAAGTTCTCCACTGTCCGAAGAAGAAGCTACTCTGGACGGAGTGACCTCTCTAAGGGATCTCCTTCCCGTAAAACTACTTGCTCCCCCTAGGGCCTGTAGCTCTTCTCTAATCATTAGGCGGATGTCTTCCGTTCTAACTGAATCCCCTCC
>JARQOD010010481.1:0-27177 GCA_033576555.1 Oophaga sylvatica | reverse complement strand
TCGAGTTCCCGCTGCTGCACAAGGGGAGTCTCGAACCAGTCCCGCTGCGGTCCCGCATTCGTGTCCGGCTGCAGTGGAGCCTGCTCAGCAGAGACGTCGGTCCCAGCGTCTTGCCCATTCCAGTACTGTGCAGAGACTTACTGCTGCCTCTCCTGGATCTGCTATTATAGCCAGTGCTGGAGCAGACGTCTTTGGGACGAAGTCTTGCGTTTCCCCTTCTGAGCATGCCCAGGGTAAGATCTCTCATTGGAGATCAGGGGTCACATGTTCAGGTACTGCAGCAGCTCCTATTGGTCCGCCAGGAAGGTCCTGAAACTGCATGTGTTTTGGAACAGTTTCTCATTGGTCCTTGTTTCTGGCAGGTCCTGTAGCTGTTGCTGTAAAAGGGTGGCATGGCTGGGCCGCCATGCGCTAATATCAATCGTCATATGCTTTGCGCCAGTGTGGTCATGCGTGTGTGTGGTTAGGGCCCGGCTGAAATAATCCCCTAGAATACCGACTTAATCGGTGAGGAGTTTGGTATGCTAGCTGATCAGGGTCAGTGTCCTAGATGCCCTAGATTACCGGCATAACCGGTGAGAGTTTGACTGCCGTATTCAGGGCCTGGCGTTCAGACGCCATAGATTGCGTGTGTCTCCCGCGAGGACATTAGCGAATGATCATGTTCTATGTTCGCTTAGCAGTCAACTGTGTACCTGGGTGCCTGACAGGACACAGAAGTTTGTCTCAGCGGCTCTGTGACGTAACAGTGTTCGCTTTCAACGCTAGACAGCGCCCTAGCGTGTTTATATTGCGACTCAGTGGTGTTAAGTGAGTTCGCACACATCGCCATATAGCGCTGCGGCACTCCTCCTAGCGGCTCTGTGGAAAAACAGAGTTCGCACATATTGCCACAGCGCGTTACGGCGTTTATTTTGGCGACTCTGCGGGATAACAGAGTTCGCTTCTTGCGCCATTTTACTAGCAGCAGGCTCCGTCTGCACGGTGGACCCCGGGCTGCGAACGCACCTCTTTACATCATATATTTGGTGCGTTCTGCAGACCCTAACATAATATTAGTGCCAGGGTCTGGCTAGTAAAATGGCGGATGACCAGCGTCTACCGCAGTACATCCAGCAGCTGGAGGGTAGGTTGGCGGCTCTTGAGCGCACAACCTCAGCTGTGGATGTTACCGCAGTCGCTGTTCAGGCTGCTAGCGTGGCTGCAGCCAGTTTGTCCTCTACCACCTCTGCCCCTACATTATCCCACCTCCCGCTTCCTGACAAATTTGCCGGTGACAGCAAGCAATGTAGGGGATTCGTGAGTCAGTGCTCTATACAGCTTGAGCTTCTGGCTGCACGTTTCCCCACGGATGGGGCACAAGTGGGTTTTGTACTGTCTCTACTCTCGGGCAGAGCATTGGAGTGGGCAACGCCGCTGTGGGAGCGCGACGATCGTGTGGTGCGGAGTGCTCCTCGTTTCCTGGAGGCTCTTAAAAAGGTCTTTTTAGGACCTCAGGTCACCCATGATATGGCGCTACAACTGCTGGCATTGGCACAGGGTTCGTCTTTGGTCAGTCAGTTTTTCTTCCAGTTTCGGACTCTGGCCTCAGAGCTAGACTGGTCGGATAAAGTTCTCATTCCAGTCTACTGGCGAGGACTGGCTGACCATGTTAAAGATGCTTTGCCTACCAGGGAGATTCCCGCCACACTGGAGAAGCTTATCTCCATATCTACCCGCATTGACCTCCATTTTCACGAGCGGAGGTTGGAGCGGGCCCAGTGTAGGCAGAGGATTCGGTTGGCTCCCACCTTTGCCACACCTCTCGAATCTCCCGATCTGGCGTCCGAACCCCAAAAGGCCACAGAGGTTCCTCGTGCAGGACCTAAGTCTCGAGTCGTCCAAGTATCTGTGGTCTGTAACCTTTGTCAGCAGACAGGACACTATGCCAACAAATGTACACAGCGATCGGGGAAGCGATCGAGTCTAGTAACCCTGGGAGGAGGTTCACTAGAGACAGCGGCATTTTCCTCCAAGATGACATTTAAAGGGACAGTCACTGTGGACTCTTCCACACTTACAGTCGAGCTTTGTGTGGACTCAGGAGCAGAGGGGAATTTCATGTAATCCACCTTTGCTTGTCGCCACGCAATACATCTGGTAGCGCTCGACAAACCAGTGACTGTCCGGGTAGTGAATGGGTTGACATTGCCCTCACCAATTACACATCAGACTGTCCCTCTCACTTTGTGTGTACCCCCATCCCATCAGGAAATTATTTCCCTTCTCGTCCTTCCCGAGGGAATAGACGGAATCCTACTGGGAGTACCCTGGCTCCGTTCCCACTCCCCTTATATTGAGTGAACCTCCGGTAGGATACTGGGTTGGAGTGAGTCATGTAAGGACAGATGTGTCAGGGAGTGCATTCAGGTTACCACTACAGAGATACCCGCAGATCTTTCTCCTCCTCCCAAGTGTTATCAGTCATATGCAGACGTGTTCTCTAAAAAGGCTGCGGAGACTCTGCCGCCCCATTGTCCCTACGACTGTCCTATTGACCTCTTGCCTGGAGCAGAACCTCCTCGGGGAAGGGTCTATCTCCTCTCTCTTCCTGAGACGGAGGCTATGTCTCAATATATCCAGGAGAATCTGGCAAGAGGGTTCATTAGGAAGTCGGTGTCACCAGAAGGAGCGGGGTTCTTCTTCGTGCAGAAGAAGAGTGGAGAATTACGTCCGTGTATAGATTACAGAGGTCTTAACGCCATCACCGTTAAGAATAAGCACCCATTGCCCCTGATCTCTGAGCTCTTTGATAGGCTCCGGGGAGCAAGGGTATTTACTAAATTAGATCTGCGTGGTGCTTATAACCTGATTCGCATCCGTGAGGGGGACGAATGGAAGACGGCGTTTAATACCAGGGATGGGCATTATGAATACCTGGTGATGCCCTTCGGGCTCTGTAATGCCCCAGCCGTTTTCCAAGACTTTGTCAATGATATCTTCCGGGATATGCTTTCCACCTGTGTAGTAGTCTATCTGGATGATATTCTCATCTTTTCTCCAGATATTGACTCTCACCGGAGGGATGTCTGCAAAGTCTTCGACCTGTTACGGGCAAACTCCCTCTATGCAAAGTTGGAGAAATGCATGTTTGAGTAGGAGTCTTTACCTTTCCTGGGCTATATCATCTCCGCCCAGGGATTGGCTATGGATCCTGCCAAACTACAGGCTGTGATGAATTGGCAAGAACCCCATTCTCTTAAAGCGGTGCAGCGCTTTATGGGGTTCATTAATTACTATCGCCAATTCATTCCCCACTTCTCCACTTTGGTAGCTCCCTTGGTAGCCCTCACCAAGAAGGGAGCCAATCCCAAATTGTGGTCAGAGGAGGTCTCCAAGGCCTTTACTTCAATTAAGTCCCATTTTGCTAGCACTCCCATCTTACATCGCCCCGAGGTTGATAATCCTTTTTTATTGGAGGCCGATGCCTCGTCCGTTGGTGCTGGAGCAGTCCTTTTTCAAAAGGATGCTCTAGGTCGGAAATATCCTTGTTTCTTCTTTTCCAAGACCTTCACACCAGCGGAGAGGAATTATTCCATTGGGGATAGGGAGTTGCTAGCCATGAAGTTGGCCTTTTCCGAGTGGAGACATCTCCTGGAGGGGGCTCGCTTTCCCTTTCAAGTTTTCACTGAACACAAAAATTTGGTCTATTTACAGACCGCCCAGCGGCTAAATTCTCGTCAGGCCAGATGGTCCCTGTTCTTCTCCCGGTTTCATTTCACCCTCCATTTCCTCTCCGGTGAGAAGAACATTTGGGCCGATGCGCTTTCTCGCTCCGTGGTGTCCTCTGAGGAGGTGGAGGAGGAGCCTCGGTTGATTGTCCCCACAGAGAGCCTAAGAACTGTGGCCCCGGTTTCGCTTGAGTCTGTGCCTCCGGGCAAGACTTTTGTGCCCACCAATTTGCGACTGGAGGTACTCTCTTGGGCACATTCGTCCAGGGTGGGTGGACATTTTAGGGCGAAAAGGACATCTGAGTTGCTGGCGAGGACATATTGGTGGCCACATATGGTCCGTGACGTCAGGGAATATGTTCAGGCGTGCGTCTCCTGCGCCAAGAATAAGTCCCCTCGACAATGGCCAGCTGGGCTACTTTTCCCTTTACCAGTGGCAGACAGGCCTTGGGAGATGTTCGGGATGGATTTTGTGGTGGTCTTACCCAAGTCTCGGGGCTGCACCATCATCTGGGTGATAACCGACCACTTCTCCAAAATGGTGCACTTAGTGCCGTTACCACGGTTACCGTCTGCATGGGCCTTTGCAGCATTGTTCATTAGGCATATTTTCCGCCTACACGGTATGCCAGACAAAATTGTCAGTGATCGAGGTCCCAGTTTGCGTCTCGGTTCTGGAGAGAGCTGTGTCGTTTACTCAGCATTGAGTTGAATCTCTCCTCTGCATACCATCCCGAGACGAATGGGTTGGTAGAGAGGGCCAACCAGACCTTGGTCACATATTTGCGAAATTTTTTGTCTCTGCCAGGCAGGATGACTGGGCATCCTTGCTACCGTGGGCTGAGTTCGCTCTAAATAATGCTGTGGCTGACTCCACCGGACAGACCCCATTCCTCCTGAACTACGGTCAGCATCCGCGGGTACCAGTGCCCATGCCCGTGTCTTCCGCCGATTCCAGGGTGGCAGACTGGGCTGTGGAGGCACGGGACATTTGGGACCGCACCCAGGATGCCATTCAGGCCTCCAAAGAGAGGATGAGGTCTTCGGCCGATGCCCATCGGCGCCCCGCTCCTACATTTGCTCCGGGTGACCTAGTGTGGCTTTCTGCCCGAAACATCAGGCTACGTGTAGAGTCCACCAAGTTGGCACCTCACTTTTTGGGCCCCTTTAAAGTTCTTGAGCAGGTAAACCCGGTGGTTTACCGCCTAGCCCTTCCGCCTCACCTTGGTATCACAGACACCTTTCACATGTCCCTCCTGAAACCCGTGGCCATTTCCCGGTTTTCCGAGTCATCTGCCGGGACGTCGGGTTCATCTACCGACGATCATGAGGTGAACGCCATTGTTGGGTGCAAGGTGGTACGAGGCAAAAAATTTCATTTGGTGGATTGGAGGGGTTATGGGCCTGAGGATCGGTCCTGGGAGCCTGCCGAGCATGTTCACGCTCCGCAGCTCATCGCTGCCTTTGAACGCAGCGAGGCCCAAAGAAGGGGGGGTAATGTTAGGGTTCGAGTTCCCGCTGCTGCACAAGGGGAGTCTCGAACCAGTTCCGCTGCGGTCCCCCATGCGTCTCCGGCCGCAGTGGAGCCTGCTCAGCAGAGACGTCGGTCTCAGCGTCTTGCCCATTCCAGTACTGTGCAGAGACTTACTGCTGCCTCTCCTGGATCTGCTATTATAGCCAGTGCTGGAGCAGACGTCTTTGGGATGAAGTCTTGCGTTTCCCCTTCTGAGCATGCCCAGGGTAAGATCTCTCATTGGAGATCAGGGGTCACATGTTCAGGTACTGCAGCAGCTCCTATTGGTCCGCCAGGAAGGTCCTGAAACTGCATGTGTTTTGGAACAGTTTCTCATTGGTCCTTGTTTCTGGCAGGTCCTGTAGCTGTTGCTATAAAAGGGTGGCATGGCTGGGCCGCCATGCGCTAATATCAATCGTCATATGCTTTGCGCCAGTGTGGTCATGCGTGTGTGTGGTTAGGGCCCGGCTGAAATAAGCCCCTAGAACACCGACTTAATCGGTGAGGAGTTTGGTATGCTAGCTGGTCAGGGTCGGTGTCCTAGATGCCCTAGATTACCGGCATAACCGGTGAGTTTGATTGCCGTATTCAGGGCCTGGCGTTCAGACGCCATAGATTGCGGGTGTCTCCCACGAGGACATTAGCGCATGATCACGTTCTATGTTCGCTTAGCAGTCAACTGTGTACCTGGGTGCCTGACAGGACACAGAAGTTTGTCTCAGCGGCTCTGTGACGTAACAGGGTTCGCTTTCAACACTAGACAGCGCCCTAGCGTGTTTATTTTGCGACTCAGTGGTGTTAAGTGAGTTCGCACACATCGCCATATAGCGCTGCGGCACTCCT
This sequence comes from Oophaga sylvatica, assembly GCA_033576555.1. NCBI lineage: Eukaryota > Metazoa > Chordata > Amphibia > Anura > Dendrobatidae > Oophaga > Oophaga sylvatica. The sequence goes on along the minus strand of JARQOD010010481.1, from coordinate 21,111 downwards.
TCTAGTGGCTCTGTGGAATAACAGAGTTCGCACATATTGCCACAGCGCGTTACGGCATTTATTTTGGCGACTCTGCGGGATAACAGAGTTCGCTTCTTGCACCATTTTACTAGCAGCAGGCTCCGTCTGCATGGTGGACCCCAGGCTGCGAACGCACCTCTTTACATCATATATTTGGTGCGTTCCGCAGACCCTAACAAACCCCACAAATATCACCCCACTTACCACCGCTACAGGGCAAGTGGAAAGAGCCGGGCATATCGCCAGAATTGACGCATCTAATAGATGTGCCTTTTCTGGGCTGCTGCGGGATGCTGTTTTTTGGCTGGCGAGGCCAATATCCATGGCCCCTAACCAGCCTGAGAATACCAGCCCCCAGCTGTCAGCTTTAGCAAAGTTGGTTGTCAAAAATGGGGGGACCCCATGCCATTTTTTAAAATTATTTATTAAAAAAAAGCGTGGGGACCCCTCTATTCTTGATAACTAGCCTTGATGAAGCTTACAGCTGAGGGTTGCAGCCTCCAGCTGTAAGTTTTGCCTGGCTGGTTAGCAAAAATACAGGGGAACCCATGCCATTTTTCTTTTATTATTTATTTACAGTGCAGCAGTGGTTGATGAATACTCCCATCTGCCGCTACTGCTCTCACTGTAATTAGCGGTAGCAGGTGTCGGATGATGGGATCAGTAGTCCCATCAGCTTACACCAGTGACCGGAGGTAAGCTTTATACCTTTGATCACAGCTGAGCGCTCACGCTGTCTTTTGACAGCGTGGGAACCATGGCTCTTTGATCGGCGGGGATGATTTCACTGCCGATCAGAAGCGGTGTTTGCCGCACTGTCATGCACATTGCACAACAGCAAACACTGGATTTTTGGGCCTCCCTTTCAGGTGAATGGGGTCTGGGTTCTGGTTCGAGTCGAACCCGCTGGACCCAAACATCGAGGTGTCCGCCCATCTCTGAAAATGAGTAAAAATGTTAAAGTTTATTATTTTTTAAATGAGTAAAATTCACTATCACATATCTATGAATTTCAAAAATACATAAACCTTTAGGCTTAGCATAATATTTAATGGTTAAATTGGAGTCTCGTGTTTTCAATCGAATGACAATCAGTTGTAAGTGGGTGATCTTTTTTATTTAAAGAATAGGAATATTTCAAACTCTGATACTGTCATGGTCTGCAGAGTTTCCTGGATTAGGTGGTTTTACAGTTAACCGGGATGGCTTCACTCTGGGATTCTGGGAGGCTATTTATAGCTTCATTGTGGGACCATGCTCTGTCGCTTATACTCTGACCCTTGGCCGAGTGTGTTTGATTCTGTTGTGCTTGTGCCAGTGCTTTGTGCCTGTGCTATATTTCGTCTGTCTGGTTCTGATTTGGCTGTGTCCCTGTTTCGAGTTTTGTCTGCCCCTTTTGTACTCTGCTGCTCCCTTAGTGTATGACCCCCTGGCTACGTTCTGACTATGCTCTGCCTGCTCCTCTTGTACTTCGCCGATCTCTCTGTGTCCGACCCCTTGGCTACGTTCTGATTAGGCTCTGCCTGCTCCTCTTGTACATCGTTGCCCTCTCCGTATGACCGCTAGGCTACGTACTGACTATCCATTCTGTCTATGCCCCTTGGTAACTTTGTCCCGTAGTTACCCTTCTAGTTTTCCTTCACCTCCTAACTCTCCGGAGCTTAGGCCATGCCCCCCAGCAGTCACATGCTTCAGGTCCTCTGGCCTGAAGCATACTCTATCTGTTACTGCTTCCTCTGAGAGACCTGTGGCCGGCTCCGCCCCTTGGCAGTCACATACTTCAGGTCCTGGTTTTCTGAAGCACACGTCTTCCCTGCTGCTGTTCCACTCCACAGGTATTTTTGGGCACAGTTTGTTTACTCAGGACACACGCACTGGCTCAGACGCGCTGAAGGTTGCTATCAAAGCAACCTGGGCTTCCATAATCACCTCAAGACTGATCCCCTCCATGACACACTGCATTGATGCAAAAGGAGCCCCGACCAAGTATTCAGTGCATTTACCGAATATACATTTCAGTAGGCCAACATTTCAGATTTTAAAATTATTTTTACATGCTGGTGTTATTAAGTATTCTAATTTACTAAGATGATGACTTTTGGGTTTTCAATGACTATAAGCCATATTCATCAATTATAGCAAAAATAAACACTTGAAATAGATCACTTTGTAATGAGTAGATAATATGAGTTTCACTTGTGGTATTGAAGTACTGAAATAAATTAACTTTTTGATGATATTCTAATTTTGTGAGATGCATATGTAGTTTTGTAACTTTTTCCAATCTGATGAGCACCAACAAGAAATCTCTTTTCTTAATTTCATGATACACTGCCACATGAAAGTGTTGTGATTATCTGTCAGGAACACCGCACTATACCTGCTCACTGAGCCAGTGTGTGTGTCCTGAGTAAACAAACTGTGCCCAAAGATACCTGTGGATACTTCACACTAGACCTTGGAAATCAAGGTCCCAGAGTCTGGATGAAGAGTGGAGAGGCACACAATCCAAGCTGTTTGAGGTCTATAGGTTTATAAGTTTCCACAATAAGTTATGGTTTTGGGAGCCATGTCAACTGCTGGTGTAGGTCCAGACCAAAGTCAGCGCAGCTGTCTAAAAAGAACATTTTGGAGCACTTCATGCTTCTCGCTGCTGACAAGCTTACTGGAGATGGAAATTTCATTCTCCAGCAGGACTTGGCAGCTGTCCGCACTGCCAAAAGTACCAATTCCTGGTTTAAAAGCAACAGTATTACTGTGCTTGATTACCCAGCAAACTCGTCTGACCTAAACCACATAGAGAATCTATGGGGTAATGTCAAGAGGAAGATGGAAGACACCCCATCCAACAACGCAGATGAGCTGAAGGTTGCTATCAAAGCAACCTGGGCTCCCATAACACCTCAGCAGTGCCACAGACTGATCACCTCCATGCCCCGCTGCATTGATGCAAAAGGAACCCAGACCAAGTATTGGTCAAATGTATGCTAAAATATGGAAAATTCTGAAGGTTCACAAACTTTCAAGCACCACTGTAGATCTCTAGTAATTTATTTGCATAATTTTGCATTAAAAATGGCTGACTAAACTTTCAAAAACTGCTTCTTAGCAACATGAGAATATTATGTGCAATGCTACAGTAATTAAATGCTTAACAATTCAGAAAACAAATGTATTTGGTTTAATTAGACTAAAGGGAAAATATCACTATCTTTATAATTAGCTAAATGGTTTGATAATTGCTTGTTTTTATTGTCTGATCTTTTTCTGTGCTGTGCAATCTTCAACAAGTATTGTCTGAAAACTGTGGTCAATAGGCTTCTTTAAACCAGGACAAGAGTATACATTTAATAGAATCAGTCCCTTAGGTCCTATGAGGGTGTTTTCATATTCTACTCTTACAGGTTGCATAAATATGCAGGGTTTTTTTCACAGGTACAATATTAAATTTTCATAGAGTAGTTCATGTTAATAGTGGGTATTTTGGGGCCAGTGGAGAATAATATTATATCTTTAGAGCTGACAACAGTACAGAAAGAGCAAACACAAAGAAAGTTGTTTAGTGTGTGGACTCAATAGGCATGACTATGGCAGAGATTAGCAATGAGCGAATGTTTTGCAATTCGCCGACTTCTGCAAATTTCCAAAAAAATGTGTCTAGCGGCACATTTATGCACATTTCATTAATGAAAAGCTTGTAGTTGTTCGTAAAATACATTTGCGGGGAGAGAGAGAACCTAACTGACCATAAGACCTTACATTTTATAGACGAAAAAGAGAGAATTATGCTTACACTCCACAGGAGAGAGAGGACTCCGCTGACAATAAAAGTTTACACTTTAAAGGAAAAAAGAGAAGACCCCATTGGCCATAAAAGCTTACACTCAACAGGGAAAAGAGAGGACCACCACTGGCCATACGAGATTACACTAAACAGGAGAAAGAGAGAACCTTGCTGACCATAAGAGCTTGCACTGTACAGTTTTTACAAACTGAATCGAATCTTAAATTTCTCGAATTTTGTGAAACCGCAAATTTCAGTAAATTTGTCTCAAACTTGAATCTCCGCAAATTAATCCGCTCATCTCTAGCAGTGGTTAGATATTCTGATATGTAGAATACTATACATTTTCTTCCCCTCCCAGCTTGGGCATGTCTATGGCTTGAGCAATATAGGTGAAATTTGAAGTATTAATCGGGTTCACTCTTACTCTCAACAAAACTGGTCACAACATAAAAAGTCTTATCAAATATATACCAAAAATGTATTTAATAGTATGAGATTTTTCCTCTTTTTTTCATGTTTAGGCTTTTATCTGCATTATATCAAGGACAGTGCATAATGGCAAAGAGCCTTATTTATCTGTCAAGAGATGAAGAAGAATCTTTGATGAAGGAGTCCCTTACAGTTTAAATGTATATTCTCAGTCAATTTCCTGCTAACACTGAGAAGATCTTTTGATCTGTCTAAAGTAGGACTTCAGAATAAATTCATGCCATTGCATGATAGTAAGTTACCTTGCTTAACCTTGAATCACTTCTTGAGAAATTCATTTGAAGGCTTCATTTTGAAAAATATGCAAACTGTAAGAGAAACTGTCAGCCAACTCATGAAATGTAATTGATGTCAAATGTGTGTCATTGCCCAGTTCAAGTACATCATGTCTTTAATTAAACACTATTTTACAGTTTGCATATAAAATTACTATATGTAAGAAATGTAAGTAACCTTCGAAAACAGTTTTGTTGTTTTCTTGCAAAGTCCAGTATTTTCTGTTGGCTCATTGTCAGCACATAAATCCTTCTAGTGATTTGCATTTTGGGAAATTCATCTTTCCTGTGACTATAGAGTAAACTAATGAAAGAAAAACTAGCTTTTTTATTGCAAAACAGAAGTTCAGATGGTAAGCCATGTTCACATGTAGTGTAAATGTTTTTTTCTGTTGCTTTGTAATCATATATTTTATGCAGGTGTTTGCAGCATGATATACAATATCAATCTACTCTGTTTTTTGTGTTTAACACTTTACTTGATGTGTTTTTGTTGCAAGGTTGTGTAATTTTTTTTAGCATAACAAATAGAAAATTTTCCAGACAATTCTTGATTAAAATATTTTAAATTTTTTCATTCCGTATTGTAAAAATTGGCACTCACAAAAAATTCAAGCAAGATGTAGCTCCTATGCGTTTCAGACTAAAGAAAAGACATTTGCTACAAGGGGCAGGAGTGGCATTTCTGTGCTGAGAGTCATTGAAAGTCTCAACTAAGGTGAGCTGGCCATACCTGTTTGCATTTTTTATAGTACAGTAAAGATTATATTCAGCACTTAAACTTTTTTTACATTAGTTTTTCATGCATTTTTTACCTGCATGTTTTTCAGGATTACCATTATAGCAAGTAAAGAGAGCAAAGGCAGCAAAAAAAAAAAACCCAGTCAGTTCAATAGTCTATTTGAAAGCAAAGAGAGCAGGAGTTTTCATGAAATTACATCCATTTTGATTGAATAGTTAGACACAGCAGATTTTCTCCACAAAAAAACAAGTGGTTATGACCTAGTATTTGCACTACCAGAGAATATGACCTTAAGATCATACTTACATAAAGCTTGTCATTTTCTTCTGATAACAGTCTACCAGCTCCATAGTATATTAACCTACAACAATGACTGCCACGTAATGCAAATAATAATCAATCTTTATTATAATTTTAGTTATATGTTTAAGATCAATTAAAAAGTATGCAGGTATGTTCTAAAAAACAGGAGAGAGTGTACATAATTATAATTCATACAAGATAATAATGTTCACATATCATGGAGTAAATTGATAATAAGTATACTAAAGATTAATATAATTAGATATTATAATTAACTTCATAAGAAAAAAGATGCCTAAATGTAAAAATACTACATAAGAGGTGCACGGAGAGCAAGAGAGAAGTACATCACTAAAGTTCCTTTTGAATTTGTTCCAGAAAATGAAATATTTATCCCAGAAAATTATTTCAGTTACTCATGTATTGTTAATGTAAAGGGAGTGGTGGTGAAACCACTATCCGGTGGTTCGAGGAGTGCCTGGAAGGGCATAACTAGTTGAACACCTGACTCTTTGCTAGAACCTTTGATGATGGGGTTAGATTTGGCTCCAGATGGACACCAGGTGCTACTCCAGGGTGGACCTTGAACATACGGTAGCTGACCCCCAATGGCAGGGAGCAGAAATGGCCTAGAAAGGGAAAGCTTAAGTGGTACAGGCAGGCACGGCATGAATATAGGAATGACAGATGCTAGTGGGAATGGTTGGAATACAGGTGGGTACTGGCATGTGCAGGCAGGCATGGCTTGTATGTAGGTGGACAAAACAGATGCAGACTGGTACGTCTGGTAAACAGGCAGGCACTGGCACGTGCAAGCAGGTACAGCTTTTATACTGGGGGGGCAGGACAGATGCAGGCAGGTATAGCTGGTATATAAGTGGCCATTTAAGGTGTAGGCACGTACAGCTGATATACAGATGAGCATGGCAGGTGCGGCTGGTATACAGGAGGGCACGGTGGGTGTAGACAGGTACAGCTGGTAAATAAGCAGGCACAGACCGGTGCAGGCAGTAACATGTTGCTTAGGCACCTCCCAACAGGTGGAGATGCCTTAATTATTGTCTCCCAGTCATTGGCTGGGGATATTTTAGGATGACGTGTGCTGTCTCTGTTAGAGACAGGGGCGAGCGCGCCCTAAGCACAGTGCCTGGGGATCTGTCTGGCATGCGCAGACCCCAGGAAATAGGAGCAGGAAGAAGATGTGTGTGCCGAGGGCTGTGCATGGTAGCACTGGAGTGCCTGAAAGCTTTGCATCCTCTTCTTCCCAGCAGGCAATACCATAACTGGACCTTTACACCCCATCTCCTTCAAGCTCACAGAAAATCAGGAGGAGAGGGGCATTAATATTCTCTTTGGGCTCCCACAACCTCTCCTCAGGACAGAACCCCATCTTATCTACTAGAAAATATTTTTTTCTCTTAACCTTTTGGAAGCCAGAATATTCTTTACCTTTATAATGTACAGCTGTAAAAACAATAAAAATCATTTTTTTTTACAAAAATGATATTTTCGCCCCCAATTTTTTATTTTCCCAAGGGTAACAGAAGAAATTGGACCCCAAGAGTTATTGTTCAATTTGTCCTGAGTACGCTGATACTCCATATGTGGGGGTAAACCACTGTTTGGGCGCATGGCAGACCTCAGAAGTGAAGGAGCACCGTTTGACTTTTTCAACGCAGAATTGACTGGAATTGAGATCAGATGCCATGTCACATTTGGAGTGCCCCTGATGTGCCTAAACAGTGGAAACCCCCCAATTCTAACTCCAACCCTAACCCTCTAACCCTAGTCCCAACCCTAACCATAACCCTAACCACAAACCTAACCCTAACACACCCCTAACCCTAATCTTAACCCTAACACTAATCCTAACTTTAGCCCTTACCCTAACTTTAGCCGCAACCTAACCCTAACCCTAATGGGAAAATGGAAATAAATACATTTTTTTAATTTTATTACTTCTTCCTAACTAAAGGGGTGATAAAGGGGGGTTTGATTTACTATTTATAGTGGGTTTTTATGATTGGCAGCTGTCACGCTAAAAGATGCTTTTCATTGCAAAAAATAGTTTTTGCATCACCATATTCTGAGAGCTATAATTTTTGCATATTTTGGCCTACAGAGTCATGTTAGATCTTATTTTTTGTGGTTCGAGTTGACGTTTTTATTGGTACCATTTTTGAGCATGTGACATTTTTTGATCGCTTTTTATTTCGATTTTTGGAAGGTTAGAATGAACAAAAATCAGCAATTCATGAATTTCTTTTGGGGGGGAGTTTATACCGTTCCGCGTGTGGTACAATCGATAAAGTGGTTTTATTCTTCAGATTAGTATGATTATGGCGGTACCTCATTTATATAATTTTTTTATGTTTTGGCGCTTTTATACAATAAAAACAATTTTATATAAAAAATAATTATTTATGCATCGTTTATTCTGAGAGGTATAACTTTTTTATTTTTTTGCTGATAATGCTGTATGGCAGCTCGTATTTTGCGGGACAAGATGATGTTTTCAGTGGTACCATGTTTATTTATATCGGTCTTTTTGATCGCGTGCTATTCTACTTTTTGTTTGGGGGTATGATGATAAAGCATTGATTTTTTGCTTTGTTTATTTTTGTTTTTTTTAAGGGGTTCACTAAAGGGATTAACTAGTGGGACAGTTCTATAGGGCGGGTCGCAACGGATGTGGCATACCAAATATGTGTACTTATATTGTTTTTTTTTTTATTTACAGGAAGAAATTAATTTATTGGGGAATATATTTTTTTTCCTTTATTTTGGAATGTTTTTTTAACACTTGTGATTTTCATTTTTTTTTTACTTTTTTACTTTGTCCCAGGGTGGGACATCACTGTATAATGTCAGATCGCTGGTCTGACAGTATGCACAGCACTCTGTCCGACCAGCGATGTGACAGGCATTGCTGCAGGCTTCCTCAGCGTCTGCTCTCAGCAGGCACTGAGAAAGCCGCCTCCCTGCAGGACCCCGCGGCCATCTTGGATCTGGGGTCTTGCAGGGAGGAAGGCGATGTGATCACGCTGTTCTAAGGGTCTCAGGGGAGCAAGCAGGGAGCCCCCTCCCTGCGTGATGCTTCCCTGTGCCCCCGGTACACCGCAATCATGTTTGATCGCGGTGTGCCAGGGGTAAGTGTGCTGGGAGCGGTCTGTGACCGCTCCTTGCACATAGTGCCGGGTGTCAGCTGTGATAATCAGCTGACACCCGGCCACGATCGGCCGGGAGCGTGTCCGATCGCTGCGACATACAATCCCGTCCCTGGTCATACGGTCCCCTAATTACCTCGAGTACCTCTGTTGTTCCTGTGAAGTCCCCTGGGCCGCCAGTGTCTTCTTCCGGGAGAAAATGGCAGGCGCATGTGCATTGCACCCGCCGAAATCTGCCGACACCCGCCAACAATAGATTTTTCCTATTGGTTCATTTTGATAACTGTGACAGACCCTATCACAGTGACCAAAATAAAAAAAAATTGTAAATCAAAGGTAAAAATAGTAAAATTAAAAAAATGTATTTATTTCCATTTTTCCATTAGGGTTAGAGTTGGGCTAAAGTGAGTTGAGGTAAAGTGAGTTGGGCTAAAGTGAATTGGGCTAAACTTAAGGTTAGAATTGGGCTAAAGTTAGGGTTAGGGTTGGGCTAAAGTTAGGGTTAAGGTTAGCCTAAAATTATGGTTAGGGTTGAGCTAAAGTCAGGGTTAAGTTTGGGCTAAAGTTAAGGTTAGGGTTGGGGCTAGGGTAAGGATTATGCTAAAGTGAGTTAGGCTAAAGTGAGTTTGGCTAAAGTTACGGTTAGGGTTGAGCTAAAGTTATGGTTAGGTTTGGGCTAGGGTCAGGGTTGTGGTTATGACTGGGATTACGGTTAGGTTTGGGATTGGGGTGTGTTAGGGTTGTGGTTAAGGTTATGGTTAGGGTTGGGATTAGAGTTAGGGGTGAGTTGGGGTTTGGTTTGTGGTTAGGGTTGGGGGTTCCACTGTTTAGGTAGATCAGGGGGTTTCCAAATGCGACAAGGTGACACCATTGATTCCAGCCAATTATGCATTCAAAAAGTCAAGCGTACTCATGAGAAATTGTACAATAAATTTTGTGGTCCATTTTCTCCTGATATCCTTGTGAAAATAAAAAAATTGGTTCCAAAGTAAAAATTTTTGTGAAAAAACTAAAATGTTAATTTTTTTCTTCCACATTTCTTCAGTTCTTGTGAAGCACCTGAAGGGTTAATAAACTTCTTGAATGTGGTTTTGCGCACCTTGAGGGAAAAGTCGAGTCGGAGTCGGAAACCCAACCCCAATGCAAGTCAATGGGGAATAAAAGTCGGCAGTGAGTGGAGGACAGTAAACACAACTACAGTGTCCATTTCAATGCCAACGACATCAATTCTTATTATTTAAGCTTGTCAACCTTAATTTACTTTAAATAATAGTAACGCATTGAAAACTGCGGGTTATTTGGCTAAAGTTGTGGGGGGGCAGGGTCGGCTCCAGATTTTTGTGGGCCTCAGGCCAAAGAGTCTCATTGGGCACCTTTAACACATACCACAATTCATGATGCTCCGATACGGCAGAGAAATATAGGTATAGTACAATACCAAATACTTCACTTCTTACCTTACATGAGTGATATCTATTGTAAATTCTACAATAGCTCCAAAACCGGACAGTATAGTCCTTCACACAGTATTATGGGCACCTCAAAGTGCGCCATACAGAATAATGAGCCCCATATATTGCTCTATATAGAATGGGCTCCATATAATGCTCCATACAGAATAGGCCCCATATGTGCTCCATATGATGCTCCATATATAAAGGGCCCTATATGATGTCCCATAAATAATGAACCCCATATGATGCTCAAGTATATGATGGGCCCCATATATGATGCTCCAGTATATGATGAGCTCCATATATGATGCTCCAGTGTATAATGGGCCCCGTATATGATAGTCAGTGTATGATGGGCCCCATTTATAATGCTCCAGTGTATGATGGGCCCCATATATAATGCTCCAGTGTATAATGAGCCCTATCTATGATGCTTAAGTGTATGATGGGCCCCATATATAATTCTCCAGTGTATAATGCTCCCCATATATTGCTCCAAACATTAAACAAAATTAAATACCTCTCCTCCCTGGGCACTGCTCTACTCTGGACTCCTCAGCGTCGCCATCTTCCAGCTCTCTGCACTTGGACTGTTCAGGCAGAGGGCGTACAGACACGACATCCTCGCGCTCTCTGACCTGAATGTCACTGTCAAGAAACGCGGAAGATGTCACAGCGGTGGAGCAGGGAGAGGTAAGTACAGCAAGTGCTGGGGCCCTGAGCAAGCAGGGGGGGGCCACTAGTGGGTGACAGCTCTGGCACAGGGCCCCTTATAGTACGCTGTTGTCTCTGATGGCGAGTGGGCCCCCCCACCTGCACAGGGCCCTGGCACTTGCCCGGGTGCGCCAGGTGCTGTCGCCGGCCTTGGGGAGGGTACAGCCCTGTTAGGGAGGTGGAGAGACTGGCATATATTGAGGTGTAGGCTGGACGTTCAGCAGGTGCAAATGGAGGAATTGGAGAAGTCGGAGGAAGAGGAGGACAAAGCGAGCCATTTTGCTGGCAACCTATCTGTCATCAGGGGAAGGTGGTACAAAATCCTTTGAAACCCAGGCATGGTTTATTTTAATGAAGATGAGATCACCAACATTTTGGGTTGACAGCCGGATCCTTCTTTCTGTCAGGATTGATCCAGCAGCACTGAAGACTCTTTCTGATAGCACACTACCAGTAGGGCAAGTGAGCTCCTGTAAGGCATATTGTGCCAATTCAGGCCAGGTGTCAAGTTTACAGGCCCAGTAGTCAAAGGGGAATGAACTGTGAGGGAGAACATCATTTTTCTGTGGCATGATGTTCTGTAATTTGCCTTTATAGCGTGGATCGAGAATGCTGGCCAACCAGTAGTTGTCATCCTTCATAATTTTGGCAATGCGGGGGTCCCTTTTTAGGATCCCCAAGACATAATCACATATTTGGGCAAATATTCCTGGTGTCAATGATGCACTGCCAGTGGTGGGTGGAGGAGCACTTTCGGACAAATCCACATCCCTCCAGTCATGCACAAACCCTGTACCTGACCTTGGCAAGCCAACATTTTCTCTTGCCCCCGAGAAGCATGCTCCTCACCAAAATAATCCTCCTCCTCTTCCTCTTCTTCCTCTACCTCGTCCAGGACAGTTCCCTGAGCAGACAATGCCTGACTGTCATCAAGGCTTCCCTCCTCCTCCTCCTCCATTGCAGACGCCTGATCCTTAATGTACGTCAAAGTTTGCATGAGCAGACGAATAAGTGGGATGTTCATTCTTATGATGGCGTCGTCTGCGCTTACCAGCCGTGTGCATTCCTCAAAACACTGAAGGACTTTACAGAGGTCTTTCAGCTTTGACCACTGCACACCCGACATCTCCATGTCTGCCCTCAAACTGCCTGCCCTTGTATCCTCCCACAAATGCATTACAGCCTGCCTCTGTTCGCACAGCCTCTCAACCATGTGCGTGGTTGAGTTCCACCTTGTTGCAACGTCTATGATTAGGCGATACTTGGGGAGGTGGAGCGATCGCTGCAGCCTCTGCATACAACTGGAGTCTATGGGCGAGCGACGGATGTGCGAGCACAGTCTTCGCACCTTATGGAGCAGGGCTGTTAACTCCAGATAATTGTTTATGAAGCACTACACCACCAGGTTCAAGGTATGAGCCAGGCAAGGTATGTGTCTGAGTTTTGCCAGGGCTATGTAAGAGTAGAAAATGACGTGCACTCAGCTTCATAGATAAGGTGCTGGTGTAATGGACCAATAGCCCTTAATACTAAGTATAATAAGTACACCGCACTCTATAAGGAAGGTATGGTATTAGCAAAATTTATATTTATTATCGGTTTACTGATTAAGGCAACAAATTAGGACAAAAAGAAAAGAGCGAAATAACGTTTCGGCTCCACCAGAGCCTTTATCAAAACGTCGCTGTGAAAACAAAAAGTACAACGTAAGAATCCCCAGAACGAAGGTGATGAATTTACATATTGTGTGATATAAGAAACAATAATCCCCTATATTCTATTAAGGACACACTTTAAATACATGGTATATGTACAGTTTGCAACATAAATATACATGGACTGATGTAAGAGATATGTTGACATAAATCACAGGTTATTAGAACATAATGAGTTTGTCATATGCATACATAATTACCTCAAGAAAAGTCCAGTGCCAGAAAATATGAGCAAAGGAAAAGAAGGCCAAGGTGAAGTCCTTATATGGCTATAATGATAAGATATTGAGTCAATAAACTGCTAAATCAATAAGATGGTATACCAAGATGTAACATTTACCCAGAGAATACGGGCGTCACTATGTGGAGAGGCAGCTCCCTGTTTTGGGATCGTCTGTTGGCGCTATGGAGAATGATGACCCCAATGAGTAAACATGCCGCTTAATGTTATAGGATCGATCAGCAGAGGCAATTACCTGAATCTGGACCCAGTGCGTGTGGCAGCGCTCCCACGCTGTGCCCTGTGTATGCGCGCTGTGTGAGTGACTAGAGACGCCTGTTTATGTCAGCTGGTGCTTGCCAAAGCGGAAGTACGTGGTACTGACCGGAAGTGACGTCGTGCAACCCTCGGTGTGTACTGCGCAGGCATGAATCTCCGCTCAAGTAATCGGGTTAGCGCTGATGATACGTAACCCGGAGTCATGTGACAGTGATCCCATAGCAACTAGGTAAATAGGCTGTGTGGATGCCGTATCTCAGTCATGAGTGAGAGACTCTAATCAGGGATAGCTAATACGCCATACACAGTGAGGGGGTATAGTCTATGTAAAATAAGCTGAAGGAAGGCACTGGATAGAGGTTAAATATTGTATAAATCTAACAGACCAATTAGAGAACCGGATAAAAGGACCATATATACGGCACAACAAGATATTAATATAAGGCAAAACGTTCACAGTGAAACAGAGGCTATGTATAACAATAACAATAGAAGTCAATCATAAGGGGGTAAGTATCAACTCACCTACAGTCAAGATATTTTAACGAGTCTGTAAATGATATAAAGGAAATTAGTAAGGCATTATAAAGACCAATCAATTTCCCTATTAAGGCCTTCAGGGGCCAAAGTGTTTAACTTATGGATCCAGTAGGATTCTGAGCTTTAAGTAGACCGACATGATTACCTCCCCTTCTCGGTCGGGGGACATGTTCTATTATCTGATATTTGAGCTGTGCCACTGTATGCCTCATCCTGGAAAAGTGGTCCTGGTAATGGTAGCCAATTCTTGCCACATCTGATCGTGGACTTATGCTGGCTATCCTATCCTTTATATGTTGAGTGGTTTCTCCCACATACAAAAAACCACAGGGACATTTAACCATGTATATGACAAAATTTGAATTACATGTAAAAAAAACAATGGATAGGATAGCTTTTGCCAGTCCTAGGGTGGGTGATGTTTTCCGATTTGATGATATTAGAACAGGAAGCACAATTCAGGCAGGGAAAAGTGCCATTTCTTCTAGGGCAAGGAGTGTCTGCGTGCTAACAGGGCCAGGGCTATGGTCACCACAAAATTACGGCCGTTATCACTGACTACCTTGCCTGGCTCAAGATGTAGACTGCCCAGCCATGACTCAGTTTCCCGCTGCAAGTAGTCAGCCAGTACCTCCACGGTGTGTCTGTTGTCGCCCAATGACATCATCTGTAAAACAGCCTGCTGATGCTTACCACTAGCTGTTCGATAGTGGGACACCTCGTGTGCAACACTGGCAGCTGCGGATGGATTGCTCATGCAACTGCACTCTGTCGACGAGCTTTTGCTAAAGGAGAGAAATCTCTGCTGCAAAAAATTGCACACCACACTATATATGAATCCAAAAATAATGTGACAAGTTTTATTGGCAACAATTATAAAAACATGATTAAAAACACAGAAAATATCTACACTCCAAACGCATGTGAATACATATATATAAGGATAATATAACCATAAGGACCTACTGGCTCATGGGGTAAAGACAATAAGCTCCAAAAAGCATGTAAGGACACATAATGTAATAAATGGTCCAAGTGGAGAAATATCCACCAAGAGTAAGTATATGCAAAAAAGCCTGAAAAAAAACAGTTCAATAGCTGGTAATAAACAGATCAGCCCAATAGCTGGAAAAGAAATCATAGGTTTAAGCCAAAGGCCCCATGAGGCCAGGAATTGAAGGATATAGTTCCCAAAGAATCCTCATGTCAAACAAACACAAGAGACCCACAGATCCAGGTAACAAGGCAGGAGAGCGCAAATGCCCCACACTTATCGCCCCAACAAGCGGGGCTTCATCAGGGAAAGTGAATGTTAAAGATGCCAGCTTGTCGACTGCGCTCTGTCTACGACCTTTTGCTTCTGGAGGAGGAGTAGGGTCGAACGCCTACAGCCAACTGTTGCCTATACGGTGGGCTAGGCAGCACTGTCCCACCACCGCTGTCCCCTATGGACCCTGCATCCACCACTTTAACCCAGTGCGCAGTGATGGACACGTAACAGTACTGGCCATGCCTACTGGCCCATGCATCTGTTATGAGGTGCACCTTTCTACTCACTGATTGAGTGCATGGACAATGCGGTCTTTCACATGCAGGTGGAGGGCAGGGATGGCTTTTCTAGAAAAAAAGTGCCGACTGGGTAGGTCATAGTGTGGGACAGCATAGGCCATAAGCTCTCAGAACGCTGCGCTTTCAACCAAACGGAAGGGCATAATCTCTAATGAGATCAGTTTGACAATGTAGGCATTCAAAGCCAGTGAGGTTTTGTTGTCCGTCCATGCTTGCAAGTGCATGGTGTTTAAATGTCTAAGCATGCAACTCATATTCAATTTTCAGAGATTTTTCCCTCGGCTAAAGGTCCTGCCGCACTTCTTACAGATAACCTTTGCCTCATCAATAGGATTTTGGTCAGAAAAGTGCCACACTGCACTCTTCCTACTATGGGATAAATTTTCAGTGCTTGCATGCTGTGCTAATTTGACCGTCTGGCCAAGCTGTCCTGCAACTCTTTTAGTTTTTTAACACGTTTTTGGACTGCTACGGGCCTGCCAGATAACCGCAGCTGCGATGTCGATGCCTGCTGCGGATCCTTCTCTTCTGAACTATTGCCAGCAGCACCCCCTTCCCCAATGGATGCCAATTTGGATCAACAACTGGGTCATCCATCACCTCCTCTTCAATTTCATCTGCACCTTCCACTGTGTCACCGTGTAAGGTGGTATAGTATGCGGGAAAGGGCACCTGAGTTTCATCAGTGTCAGATTCTGGCTCAGTAGACTGCGAGGGCAATGCAGTGCTCTGGGTGAATGTACCAGCAGAATCATATAGCAGTGGCTGTGCATCAGTGCACTCCATGTCATATTCATCTTGGACTGGGGAATTCAGGATTTCACTTGATAACCCAGGCATGCTATGTGAAAAGAGCTCCAGGGAGTAATCTGAAGTGTGGCCTGCCGCATCCTTCACTTGTGGTGGGGGTGAAGGACACAAGGAAAGGTGTTGTTCCTGACCAGGAGCCTGCACTGATGACTCAGTGCTTGCATTTTTTGAAACTTCAGAAGAGGACATTGTGTGGTGATAGTGTCTCTGCCTCCTTCTTATCAAAGACATCCACAAAAGCCCAATATTCGGGATGCAAGCCAGGTAAATTTGATAGAGTAGCTGGAGCAAGACGAATGATGAGCAAGCATTTCTTGTGATAGTACTGAACCCAATGCAGTATCTCTCTGGATCTCCAATTAAAAAGAGGCTTGTGTGCACATAGTCAAGGCAGGCACAGAGGACAAATCTGGCAGCACATAAAATGAGATTTGTCTGAGTGCAACGTTCCTACCTGAAGTTCCACAGGCTCGGAATGAAGAGAACTGCTTCGCATAGAGGTCTGCCATCTGCAGATGATATCAATAATGGTCTTTGGAGGAGTTGAATGGGGATCTGAAACCAATCCATCATGGCCTGCTGTAAGAAATTTCCTGTTGAACAAGAGTCCAGATAGACCAATTCAAAGAAATGGATGTTGCCACGGGAAATAGACACTGACAGAGTCAGTGGAGGAGAGGAATAGTTCTCACCCAGAGTAGCTGCTCCTACTTGCTCTAGGCTCCCTAGGCTCTGGAGTTTCTCGGCTTATCTGGACAGGAATGAATCATATGTTTGGGATACCGCAGTAGAAGCACCTCCCCTCAGAATGCCAGATCTCCTGACAATTACTCCACAGGTTGTAAAAACTGAGGCCTGTGGATTCATCAGCCTTTGAAAGGTAGGAGTCAAGAACAAAGGTCTTCTCTTTCCATTACCTCCTTGAAACACTCCTGAAATCTAAGGTCAATATGGATAGCCAGGGATGACAGGTCATTCAGAGAGGTGGGAACATACCGACCAGCCAGCTCATCCTTAATTCTGCCAGACAGACCTTCCTAGAAGGTGGCTACCGGAGACACATTATTCCAAGCGAGTTAGGAGGACAAGGTACAAAAATGATGTCATGCTGGTCCGCAATTAGATTTACTTGTATTCTGAGGAGGAAGGATGCTGCAGAGGATACATAACCTGGCATATCAAAAAAGACTTCTAGGAAAGTCTGAATGTTGAAGACTAGAGGATCCTCTCTCTCCCAAAGAGGAAAGAGCCATGAGAGGACTTCACCAGTAAGATGAGGCATCATATATGCCATTTTGGCCCAGTCTGAGGAGAACTGGTGTGCCAAGAGCACAAAGTGCAACATGCATTCATTGATGAATCCTTGACATGGAGTAGGATCACTGTCATAGCATGATGGAGCAGACAGGTGAGGTCCTGGAACATAGCTGATAGACTGGAGAGTCACGGCTGAGGTCAGCACTGCTTGAGCAGGGATGGATGTGGTGGCAGATGTCAAGGTATCGAAGTGGGTGCTCATAGTAACCATATAGAACATGCTTTTGTCTTGCCGATTCCTCTGGCGGCAGACCTAATGAGTAAAGGTCATAGACTGGAGAGGGTGGAGAGCCAGAGGGTTCAATGTCCTGAGCAAACTGTTACAGAAGTGGTGGTGAAACCACTGTACCATGGTCCAAGGAGAGCCTGGAAGGGTGTTTCTAGGTGAACACCTGACTCTTTACCAGAGCTACTGATGATGGGGTTAGACTTGGATCCAGATGGAAGCCAGGTGCTACTCCAGGAGGATCTCAGACACACACAGCTAGTCCCCAAAGGCAGGGAGCTTGAAAGGCCTAAAAAGGGAAAGCTCGGCTGGTACAGACCTTAAGTATCCATGGATATGACCACTAATATAGTGACAGTTGCTAGTTGCTAGTGGTTGTAACCATGGATAGCTAAGTTCCTGCGATGCATGCACACGAGGGAAAAGACATAGCGAATCAGAAAAACTATACTACATTTCTAATTTGAGGTATTAGCTAATATTATTAGTATTACACCTACTACATATTGGGACAGGATCTTGGAGATGAGAATACTGCATTTCAAAGTAGCATACTTCTTTCTCTGTACTAAAAAAATATGACAATTAGTGTTGAGCGATGCGATACTGCAAATATCGGATATCGGCCAATATTAGCTCTATCGGCCTTTCGATAATTCGTTTCGATATTTTCGTCTTATCGAATACCGGAATCGGAAGTTCCCATAATTCTTTGCGAGGCAATGTGATTTTAGTCAGCCAATGAGGAATCCTAAGAAGTGTGGGCACATCCTGTACTGCTGCGGTCATGTTAACTAATGGCATGGCTGTGATTGGATGCTGAAATGATGTCAGAATGCACTATAAAAGGCGCCGCCGCCATTTTAGCGTCACTGTGCTGTGAATTCAGTAAGGGACAGAACGCTGCTGTGCTGACTCTGAGGGACAGTTAGAGATTGCGATTTAGTGTACTGTGCTGTAGGCAGGCTAGCACCAACCGCTGTGTAAAGCTTCCTTTTGCCTGCAGTGTTGTTTTAACAGCTCTGCAAGGTGTGTGTGAGTGCAGGTGACGCTGCAGTTTGCTCTGCATGCAACGCTGTCTGTAGGCATCTGCACATGTCACTCACAGACTCTTTTTTTTTTCCTTCAGTGTAATTCTTGCAGCTCCATGCAATTTAACTATTAGTGTGACGCGCTTCCATCCGTATCCAATACATTGGTTGCAAACACTATAGAAGTAGACAAAGGAGTAGCCTTTCCCAGATTGTGGACAGTTGTGTTTCAGTGTTCACTTCAGTCTGTGTTTTTTTATTTTTGAGTGCACATCACGCTCCAGTTACTTGTTCAAGCACTGCTGCTTGTACTCTGCTGAGCGTGTCTCAGTGGCTCATCCTTTTAATTTATCTCCAATTGGTTCTGCTCCATTCCATTTAAAATATAATCTATTAGTGTGATGCGCTTCCATCCGTATACAATACATTGGTTGCAAACACTATAGAAGTAGACAAAGGAGTAGCCTTTCACAGATTGTGAACAGTTGTGTTTCAGTGTTCACTTCAGTCTCTGCGTAATAACCACACTTAGGCCTTATAACTTTTCTGACTTTCTTTATCAATCTACCAAGATGAAGAAGTCAGTGAGTAAGGCACGTGGTCGTGGCCATGGAGTTTCAGCAGGGAGAGGACGTGGGGATTCTGTGGCTGCTGCCGCCCTCAGTGACACAGCATCCACCAGTTTTCCCCGTGAGCGTTCCTTTATGCGCACTTTGGTAGGAGCTCGGCGTGCCCCCTGCTGCTGGAAGAACAAATTGAAGCCGTTGTTGGTTGGATGGCAGCCAATGCATCGACTTCAATTCCTTCCACCTCCTCTCAGGAACACAACACTGTTGAGCAACCATCTGTCTGTTCACCGCCTGTCAAATTGCCCAGGCAGTCAGAGAGTTCTGTACAGGAGCCAGCTGAGTCTCTGCTTCTGTTCTCAGAATCTGTTGGCTCGCAAACACGGGCACAGGCAAGCAGCATTCTGCAATTTGAAGAAGAGGGAGTATGCAGTGATGCGCAACAGCTGTGTCTCTCTCAATCTGAAGAGGCGGGTGAGCCAGTGCCGATGGACAGCACACCGCAGAACGCATCTTATGATGATGATGAGACTCAGGTGCCAGGTTTTGTGGAGCATGGTGCTGCCCAGACCATCCAACAGCAGCAGGTGTTGGAAGAGGGTAGTGGAGATGATGAAGTCCGAGACCCAACATGGCGTGAGCAACAGGAAGGTGGTGGGAGCAGCTCTGAGGAAGAGATTGTCCCAACGGTACAAAGAGGAGGGAGAGGTAGGCTGCAGACTCACTTGCCTGTAGCCTCCAGTTTGGCACCTGTTGGGAGCAGTTCTCTTAGAACTGTCAAAATTGGCGCTCCCATGACTTGCACTGTGTGGTCCTTTTTTGACAGACTTGTAGATGATATTTGCTATGTTCAATGCAAGCTGTGTAAGCAAAAAGTTAAAAGAGGTAAAAATATCAGGAACCTGAATACCACAAATATGTGGACACATGTACGGACAAAGCACGTAGCTGAGTTCCAAAGACACACTGGAGATGTAGGCCAACCTACAGCAGCACCTACATCTTTAGGTCATGTTCGAGCCTCTACCTCCAGCTCTCACACACCTGTTTCGGCTTCCTCACAGGATCTCCATGGAAGAACCTCGGTCACTGTTGTCCATAGACAAACTGTTATTCCACACACTGCAGCAAGTTCACAGTCATTGTCACACTCCCAGAACAAAAAACAGCCATCGGTAACACAGGCATGGGATAAAAGACGGCCATACTCGGCAAACCATCCACGAGCACAGGCTCTGAATGCTGGCATTGCAAAACTCCTGTCCCTTGAAATGCTGTCATTCAGGCTGGTGGAGACTGACAGTTTCAGGAACTTTATGGCATTGGCAGTCCCACAATATAATGTGCCAAGCCGATTTTATTTCAGCAGGCAAGCTGTCCCTGCTCTGCAAAAACATGTCGAGGGAAACATTAAACATGCGCTACTAAACGCCGTCAGTAGCAGGGTCCACCTGACCACCGATGCATGGACCAGTACCCATGGCCAGGGACGATACCTTTCCCTCACTGCCCATTGGGTCAATGTTGTGGAGCCGGGTACAGATCTTGCCAGTGGCGCTGTACGTGTTCTGCCAACTCCAAGGATTGCAGGAATCCAGTCTGTGCACATTGATTCCTCCTCCTACTCCAGTTCCTCAGAATCATCGCTGCACGAGCCGTCACGGTATACCTCCACATGGACCCGTGAACGCTTACCTGTTGCGACCGATATGAGCACAGCCGTGGCCAAACGTCAACAGGCCGTACTGAAATTAATTCCCATGGGGAATCGAAGCCACACAGCGCAGGATGTTATGTTACGGTAGCTGAGGAGTGCAGGCAAAAAAGGAAATACACCAGAGCAGTTGGAATCTATGAGATTGCAGTACCCTGACTAACCACCACAA
>JARQOD010010480.1:0-27190 GCA_033576555.1 Oophaga sylvatica | reverse complement strand
TTTGGATAAGTGGAGAGGTTATGGTCAGGAGGACAATTCTTGGGTGTTTGCTTCGGACATCCATGCTAGGAGACTCATCCGTGCGTATCACAGAGTTCATCCTGACCGACCTGGTTGCTCAAATGAGGGTTCGGTGACCCCTCCTCAAGGGGGGGGTACTATTTTGAATGTGCTAGAAATGAATTCTGAGCAGAAGCTCCCTCTGGTGGTTACAAACAGTACTGAACTATCCAATGAAGATTGTGAAGATTGGAGATCAGGTGTCACTGACTGGTCTTATATAAGGGAGGTTCCCTCCCATCAGGGTTGCCGGTGATCAATTGTTCTGGTCTCATCTTTGATTCCTGTTCACTTTGTAGCTTGCTGTTTCGTGCCTGCATCTTCTGCTAACTGTAATGTATGTAGTACAGTTCATATAGCGTCTTGTGCTTGGGTGCAATGAAAATACATGAGACACAGGTTTGATATAGAAAGTCTTGTATTACTTCATACAAGTTGGCAAAAATAGTCACACAGTTTTCAGACACAGAAGCATGAGACACAGCAGGCCAGAGTAATCTAAGCTCAGCAATCACTCTCCACAACAGGTTCAGGATCTTCTTCTCTGTTACCGTAAGTCCATGCAAACGTGGGTCTTTCAAAGAGCAGGGTTCAGAGTCCACAAGTGCTTCAGAGTTCCTCAGTAGGAATAGCTGGAGTACAAGGTCCAAGGCTTTAGGAGTCAGGTCACAGGTTCACTGCAGCCTAGATTCTGAAGCACTGATTGCTCAGCTGTGGCTGCTTAAGAAGCAAAAGGAGAGAATCAGGGCGGGAACATGCAAGCTGGAAACTCCATTTTGACTGAGGGCAAGATAGCTGCAGCAAGACAGAAAGTAAAATGGCTGACGAACAAACTGAGTTTCAGGAACATGTACACAGAACCTTACATTACTCTCCTCTTAGGGACAACCTCCGGATGACCTCAGGCCAGGCTTGTGTGGGTACCTCTGATGAAACTGACGGAGCAAGCGAGGAGCATTAACGTTATTGACTGGTTCCCATGAGTTGTCCTCCACTGGGTAGCCCTGCCATTTAATCAGATATTGTAACTGATTTCTATACAACCTGGAATCTAAAATCCTTTCCACCACAAATTCTTCCTGACCATCGACTAGCACTGGGTCAGGGCAAGGAGAAGAACGTCCAGGAAACTATTGGGTGTCGCAGCCTTTAGTAGGGATACATGAAAGACAGGGTGAATTCTCATAGTTCTGGGCAGTTGAAGACGACAAGCAACGGCACTTATAATTTTACTGATTTTATAGGGTCCAATGTACTTATGTCCCAACTTAGACGATGGAATCCTTAACTTAAGATTTCTGGTTGACAGCCAGACCAAGTCTCCTACCTTGAAAGCTGGTGCAGGTTTACGAAATTTATCTGCTGCTTTCTTGTACCTTTCCTGAGCCGATTCCAGATTCTCCTTTAGAAGATCCATATTCTTCTGTAAAGACGTGATTCTTTCAGCCACTGCTGGTAAAGGCGTTTCTATGGGAAATCGTGGTAGAATGTTAGGATGATAACCTAGATTAGAGTAAAAAGGAGACTGCTTAGTGGAGGCACTCTGAGAGTTGTTATACGAGAACTCAGCTAATGGAAGTAGATCCACCCAATCATCCTGTAGGTGGCAGATAAAGCAGCGGAGATACTGCTCCAGGGTTTGATTGGTTCGTTCGGTCTGTCCATTAGTCTGGGGATGAAAAGCAGAAGAAAGGTTTACTTTAATGTCCAATGCTGCACAGAAATTTTGCCAAAACCTAGAAGTGAATTGCACCCCTCGATCCGAAATAACCTCATCCGGTACTCCATGTAAGCGAAACACATCTTTAATCATCAAATCTGATGTCTGTTTTGCAGTGGGTAAGCCGACACAAGGGATAAAATGAGCTGCCTTTGTCAACCACCACTAGAATGGTGTTCTTCCCTTGAGAGGTTGGTAACTCCACAATGAAGTCCATAGAAATGGATCCCCACGGGCGGGACGGGGTGGGAAGAGGCTGTAACAGACCAGTTGGTGAGGAGCGAGGTGTTTTGCATGTTGCACAGACTTCACATGAAGTGACATAGTTTAAAACATCCTTCCTGCAAGTGGGCCACCAAAAGAAACGAGAGAGAAATTCCTGTGTCTTTAGAATTCCTATATGCCCAGCTATCTTGGAATCGTGAATGAGTTGCAATACTCTCAATCTGACTGTTTCAGGAATATACAGGTGTTGTCCCTGAATCCACACACCATTCTTAAAGACAAGACTTACGTCCCTTGGGGGTTGTGCCAAAAAGGAATCCGCATGGTATGCTTCCTTGATGTCCTTAAGTAGGTCTTGATTATGAATTACTCCTAGGAATCTAGAGTCAGGAAGAATAGTCTTAGGAGGAGTAATTGGACGTGTCTCTGCTGAGTAAATCCTAGAGAGTGCATCAGCCTTTCCATTGCGCGATCCTGGTCTATAAGAAATGATAAAATTAAATTGGTTTAAGAAAAGATTCCAGCGAGCCTGGCGAGGAGTCAGGCACTTAGCCGACCTGATAAACTCAAGGTTACGATGGTCTGTCAGGACGACTATTTGCTGTGCAGCTCCCTGAAGAAGGTGTCTCCATTCTTTGAAGGCGGCAATAATGGCCAACAACTCTCTATTGCCCACATCGTAGTTCCTCTCAGCCGAAGACAACTGCTGGGAAAAGAAGGCACAGGGATGCAAGGCATTCTTCTCACCTGTTCTCTGAGAGAGTATAGCTCCAACGGCACAGTCTGAAGCATCCACCTCTATTATGAAGGCAAGCTCGGGGTTGGGATGTACTAGGATAGGTGCAGTGGTAAATTTATCTTTTAGACGGGAAAATGCTTCCTGGGCTTGGGGAGTCCAGGAGAACCTAGACTCTTTCCGGGTAAGTTGGGTGATAGGTGACACTACCTCAGAGAAATTTCTAATGAAACGTCTATAGAAGTTGGCAAACCCGATGAAGCGCTGTACCTCCTTCACATTTCTAGGACTTGGCCAATCCTTGATGGCTTGGGTTTTGCTTCCATCCATACTAATTCCTTGTGTAGACAGTACATACCCCAGAAATTGAATTTCGGTCCTATGGAATTCACACTTTTCAAGTTTGATGTAAAGATGATTTTGTCTTAGACGTTCCAAGACCATTCTCACATGTCCATGATGTTCCTCTGTGGAGTTAGAAAAAATTAGAATATCATCCAAATAAATTACCACGAATGTATCTAGGAGATCCCTGAAGATGTCATTCACCAAGTGTTGGAAAGTGGCTGGGGCGGTACTCAGACCAAAAGGCATAACTAGATATTCAAAGTGTCCATAGCGTGACCTGAATGCAGTCTTCCATTCATCCCCAGGTCTAATACGGACTAAGTTATAGGCCCCACGAAGATCTAGTTTAGAGAAAATATTGGCATGTCGCACTCTCTCCAATAACTCAGGGATTAAAGGCAATGGATAACGGTTTCTAATAGTAACCTTATTGAGTTCCCTATAGTCTACGCATGGTCTCAGAGATCCATCTTTCTTCTTTACAAAGAAGATGGGTGCACCTGCAGGAGATGAAGAGGGGCGTATGAAGCCCTTGGCTAGATTTTCGTCTATGTAATCCTTTAAAGCCTTTAGCTCGGGCCCCGCCAGGGGGTAGATCTTACCAAAAGGTATCTCTGCTCCAGGCAATAATTCAATTGGACAATCATATGGACGGTGAGGAGGAAGCTGGTCAGCGTTCTTCTTGTCACATAAATCCACATAGTCCTGGTATACAGCTGGTAGTTCAGGGACTGACATGGTTCCTTTAGGAACAGAGCAAGCTGAAACTTTTGGACTCATCTGTTTCTCTGGAAAGTGTAATTCCTTGGTCTCCCAGTTAATGGTAGGATTCTGAGCCTGCAGCCATGGTAGCCCTAGAATAATGGGAAAGTGGGGAGAAGAGATAAGCATAAAGGACAGTTTCTCTTGATGATCTTTACCCATAAGCACCCTCAAAGGCTCTGTTTCCTGATCCACTGGTCCAGAGGTCAGCAGGGAGCCATCCACAGTTTCCATCTGTACTGGAGTAGCCTTCTTCACTGAACGTATCCCCTGTTTCAGAGCAAAGGAGACATCCATAAAATTTCCACTTGCCCCTGAGTCGATCATAGCAGAGCTAGACACCCAAGCTGAGTCAACCCAGAGTTTGATGGAAAGAAAGCAATGAGAATTGTTTTTCTTACAACTCAGCTGGGACACCGCTGAGGAAACTTGAAAAATGGCAGCGTTTACACAGTCAACGTCCTCAGAGGTAACGGAGTTTAAGTCCGAGAAATCAAGATCTGTTGCTGCAGATCTCTCTGGAGCCTGAGGCTCGGACCTGACAGACCCCCTCTCGCAACACTCACAATGAATGCAGTAGTCTTACGAGAACGGCTGGGGCAGTTTATAATGAAGTGCCCTGACTTACCACAATAGAAACATAGATTTTCCTTAAAACTATGTTCCTTGCGTGCATCACTAACCCGTCGTTGTAAAGAGTCTACCTGCATGGGTTCAGGTTCAGGTTCCCGTGTAATCCTACTCAAAGGTTCCTTAGCTGGAGAGGAAGGTAGGAAAAGGTTAGTAGATTGCTTTCGAACCATCTCTCTTGCCTGCGTTCAGTCAGACGAGTATCAATACGGATGCAGTAGTTAATAAAGTCACCTAACGCAGTGGGAGGGTCGGCACGAGCAAGTTCATCTTTAATCAGTGGAGATAACCCCTTTCGAAAAATAGATTTTTTGGCGGAACTGTCCCAGGTGGTATCAAGGGCCCATCTCCTGAAATCCAAGGCATATTCAGCTACCGAGTGCTTACCTTGGCGCAAAGCTAACATGGCTGCTTCAGCTGTTGCACCTCGATTGGGGTCATCAAACACCTGCCCCATGGCTGAAATAAAAGCATCAAGGTGATTCAAACAATCATCCTCAGTCTCAATCAGAGGGTTTGCCCACATCAAAACCTTGTTGGTAAGCAACATAATTATAGTAAGCACCTTAGATCGTTCAGTGGGAAATTGTGAAGCATGTGCAGAAAAAAAAGATTGCATTGATTAATAAATCCCCTGAATTTCTCACGTTCACCGCCAAAACGAAAAGGGGGCAACTTGGGAATCCCAGAACTCGGGGCTACGGCAGGAGCCTGGACTCGCTCTTCTAGAACCTCAATCCTGGCTCGCAAATCCTGGGCAGTCTGTCCAAACACTTGCAAATTGTGATTAGTGAGGTCCTGTAGGCTTGAAAAACGGGTCTTTATATTCTGCAAATCTGCAAGGATATTATCAGTCACTCCGCAAAGTTCCTTTATGCGGGCCTCCATTTTCCAGATCTTTTAAGACAGGAGTACTGGAAGAAGAGGAGAGGAGAAAAAAAAAACAATAGTGTTTACCTGTGGTAACACTGCAGAGAGAAAAAAAAATTAAGGGAACTGCTCACCTGGAATGGTTGTGAGAAGTCACAACCACTATCATCACAGAAAGTTCACCCGGACATCTGATATCCACAGTTACAGCAGACAAAAAAGAGAAAAGAGAAAAAAAAAAATAGTGTTTACCTGTGGTAACACTGCAGAAAAAAAAACACTTAAGGGAATTGCTCACCTGGAATGGTTGTGAGAAGTCACAACCACTGTCATCACAGAAAGTACAACCGGACATCCGATATCCACAGTTACAGCAGACACAGCCTTTCCAGACCCAGCAGACACTAACGTTTTGGCTTCAGAATCTTGTAATGTATGTAGTACAGTTCATATAGCGTCTTGTGCTTGGGTGCGATGAAAATACATGAGACACAGGTTTGATATAGAAAGTCTTGTATTACTTCATACAAGTTGGCAAAAATAGTCACACAGTTTGCAGACACAGAAGCAGGAGACACAGCAGGCCAGAGTAATCTAAGCTCAGCAATCACTCTCCACAACAGGTTCAGGATCTTCTTCTCTGTTACCGTAATTCCATGCAAACGTGGGTCTTTCAAAGAGCAGGGTTCAGAGTCCACAAGTGCTTCAGAGTTCCTCAGTAGGAATAGCTGGAGTACAAGGTCCAAGGCTTTAGGAGTCAGGTCACAGGTTCACTGCAGGCTAGATTCTGAAGCACTGATTGCTCAGCTGTGGCTGCTTAAGAAGCAAAAGGAGAGAATCAGGGCGGGAACATGCAAGCTGGAAACTCCATTTTGACTGAGGGCAAGATAGCTGCAGCAAAACAGAAAGTAAAATGGCTGACGAACAAACTGAGTTTCAGGAACATGTACACAGAACCTTACACTAACAGATAAAACATTTTCTTCTATTAGTTTTTTGTGCTTGATTTTTGCATTTTGTCCTGCACTTCTGTGGGGGTCTGCAGAGGTCCCCTTTGGGGGCTTGTGCTCCTCTCAGTTTAGTTCAGCCACTGTTGTTTGTTCATTTGCCTTTTCCAGTTTTTTCAGTGGTTGCTGTTTAGTTTTTGTTACACCAGAGAACTAATTTAGGTGGTAGAGGTCGTGTGATCTCAGGTGTTTTTGTAATTAGTAGAGTTGGTACTTTTCAGGGTTTTTTGGGATTGCAGTAAGTGCCCTTCCTATCCTTTTCTATTTAGGAAGTTTGGGCCCCAACATTTGCTCATACTATTTTCTGTCTGTGTCAGTATTTCTTCTAGTCTAACCGCCATTACATGTTTGGGGGCTTTCTATGTTCTTTGGGGATCTGCTCCGGGGCAGATAGCTTTCCTCTTTCTATCTTTAGGTGTAGTTAGCTTCTCAGGCTGTGACGAGGCGTCTAGGACCAACGTAGGTACGCTCCACGGCTGCCTTTAGTTGTGGTGGTTAGTCAGGGTACTGCAATCCCATAGATTCCAACCTCTCTGGTGTATTGCCTTTTTTGCCTGCTCTCCTCAGCTACCAAATCATAACACTTGACCCCCAGGTGCTTCAAAGAAGTTTATAACATTGAGTCACAAAAATAAAAAAATCACATTTTCCCCACAAAAATGTTGTTTTGGCCTCAAATTTTGCATTTTCATAAGGGTAACAGGATAAATTTCACCATATTTTTTTTGTGCAATTTCTCCTAAGTAATTTCTCTTGGGGATATGTGGAGGAATACTACTTTTGAGGCACAGTGCAATGCTCAGAAGGGAAGAGGTGCCATATTGAAGATTTTGCTGGAATGGTTTGAGGGTGCTATGTCACATTGGCAGAGCCCCTGACGTACGAGAACAACAGAAACCCCCTATATGCAAACTCTTTTTACAAACTACGCTCCCCAATGAATTCATCTAATATTGCAGTGTTCATATTGACACCACATGTGCCTCACAGAATTTTATATCATTGAGTGGTGAAGATAGAATAAATTACATTTTTTACCGGTCCGTGGAAACACACTGACATGTGCACAGACCCATTCATTTGAATGGGTCTACGTGAGTACGTATCTCCGGTACTTGTGAAAACTGTCACCACACGCACTGGACACATGGACATGTGAAAGAGGCCTGAGCTGAATTTCTTTTGGCGGGTAATGAGCAATGTCACTTTTCCAGAGCCTTTGTACTACAACTAAAGTGGAAGCCCCATATACTTCCGTTAACAGATTACAGACCTGAGTGGGTACTTTCTTTTTTTTGTGGATTAAGTAGGGGTTACCAAATCTAAATCTCTGTGTGACAGGATTAAGATGAAACCCCCGAGGGATCCATTCACTATAATGAGGCAGCAGAGTTACTCTGGACTCCGTCTGGCCTCTGTTCAGCGGTGTCCTTCATTTCTTAAGGGCACAAAACTGTGGCCGACGGAACTTTTATGCAATCCTAAAAAGACGGACACAGCAGGTTCACATGTCAGATGGCTTCCACTGTGCCTCCATCTGCCTCATTATAGGGAATCTTCCACCAGAGGTTCCATTTGAATCGTGCATTTCAGAGATTTACACAGAAACCCTGGTGCATGCGCTTAGTGCAGAGTGCAGAATAAATTTGCCCCGAGCCTTACTGCGATCTTTGGGAGGCAAAATGAAAAAAATCAACAGCAGGTGAAGAATTGGTTTTATTAATTTTTTACACCATTCCTTGTGCGGTATAAGTGATTAGGCGACGTTATTCTTTGGTTCGTTGCGATTAGAGCGATACTAGATTTATATCGGGTTTTTATGTTTGGCTGCTGTCACACACTAAAAGATGCTTTTTATTGCAAAAATAGTTTTGCATCATATTTTGAGAGCTAGAAAATTTTCATATTTTGGCCCACAGAGTCATGTAATGGCTTGTCTTTTGCTGGACGAGTTGACATTTTTATTGGCATAATTTTCGGGCACATGACATTTTTTGATCTCTTTCTATTCCAATTTTTGGGAGGTACAATGAACAAAAACAGCAATTTAGGATTTTTTGGGGGGGGGTTTATACCTTTCCGTGTGTGGTAAAATTGATAAGGCAGTTTTATTCTTCGGAATTAGTATGATTACAGCGATACCCAACTTTTATTTTTTTACGTTTTGGCGCTTTTACACAATAAAAACTATTTTATAGACAAAATAATTATTTTTGCATCGCCTTATTCTGAAAGCTATAACTTTTTTATTTTTTTGCTCATTGAGTTGTATTGCAGCTTGATTTTTGCGGGACAAAATTAAATTTTCAGTGGTACCATGTTTATTTCTTTCTGTCTTTTTGATCACGTTTTATTCCACTTTTTGTTCGCGGTATGGTGATAAAGCATTTTTTTTTTGCCTTGTTTTTTATTTATTATTTATGGTGCTCACTAATGCAGTTAACTATTGGGACAGTTTTATAGGTCAGGTCATTGCAGTTACGAAGATAACAAATATGTGTACTTTTATCGTTTATATAATTTTTTTCATTCAAATATTTAATTATAGATACAGCATCTTTTGATTTTGTTATTATTATTTTTAATTTTTTTAATATTTTTACAATTATTTAAAAAAGTTTTACTTTTTTTTAACTTTTTTACTTAGTCCTACTATGGGACTATTGTTTTTTGCAGGTTGATCGCATCTACAGCATGGGGATGCAGCAACATGGCCTTGATATAGAAACTGTGAGCTCTGCACTGACAGAGAAGCTTGCTGATTATGCCCTGTGCATGTTTCATAGCTCTGGTGACCTGGATGTCGTCGTGACGACATCGGGTCACCTAGGCAATGATCCAAAGGCTGAGAGACTGTCAGTCCTCTAACAGCTCCCAGAATGCTGCGATGTCATTCGATCGCAGCATTTCAGAGGTTAAAGTGCCAGGAGCGGTGCGTGACTACTCCTGGCACTCAATGCCAAGTGTCAGCTGTCAGAATGAACTGACTAATTCTGTAAAAAAACTGGACTTGTAAATTTCCTTGAAGAAAATGAAAAATTGCTGCTAAATTTTACCCCTTCTAATATTGTAACAAAGTAAAAGGATGTTTGAAAAACGATACTGACATAAAGTAGACATATGGTAAATGCTATTTTGTGTGAAACAAATAAAGAAAATGTGCAAGGACTGAATAGAGAAAAAGTTATCAAAGATTCCATATTAAATAGTTTGTTATAAAAGATGACTAAACATTCAACATATCAAACATGAACAAAAATGGTGGGTGAGACGGAAAGGAAGAAAGTATCCCCAAAAATCAAAGCAAGACAGAAGGACATCTAGACAAAAAACCTTATATACAGTACATTATGCTTGTCATAGAATCAATAATTAATGAGTAATGAATTGTTCCAAAAATCTAAGTGATATAAAGTGCAGTTAAAGGGTAAATTCATAATTAAGTCAATAATACAGAGAAAACAATATTGACAGAAGTGTAAACAATGTTGCAGTCCCATATAATCAATGATGTAAAGTGCAAACTCTGCACCGATGCACATTTCAACAGTGTTTTGTCAACAATGACCACCCGAGATGAAGCATTGTTGAATCGCTCGTCATGTGTTTGGTGGGTGAGCCTCATTTTGTCCATATTATTACATGCACTGTTTACAATTTACATTATTGATTCTATGGGAATGCAACATTCTTGATACATCTATGACCTTCTTTGCTCTGCTTTATTGAGTTAATCATGAATTTAGCCTTTAACTGCACTTTACAATTTTTATATCACTTGGATTTTTGTAACAATTCATTACTCAGTAGTACTTGTTGATTCTGTGACAAACATAAAGGGTTATGTATTGCATATTGAATTGTTTTTTGAGTAGGTGTCCTTTTTTGCTTTAATTTTTTGAGGTAATCTTTTTCCTTTCTGTCTCACCCACCATTTTTGTCCATGTTTGACATTTCGGATATTTATTAACTCTTTTTAACAAACTGTTTAATAAGAATTATTTAATTACTTTTTATTTATTCAGTCCTTGTACAATTTCTTTTTTGGTTTTACTTTTGTTTAAGTGTTTTTGAGACTTTAATCCTTAGTTTGTGTTACAACCCCTTTCTCTTTAACTGTTTTGTATGATACGACCTATCTGGTTTGCGCGTTAATGTCTGGGCGAATTTTTACAATTCTGACCACTGTCACTTTATGAGTTAATAACTCTGCAACACTTTAATGGATCCCGGTGATTCTGAGACTGGTTTTTCGAGACATATTGTTCTTCATGATAGTAGTAAAATTTCTTTGGTATAACTTGCATTTAATTGTGAAAAAAAAAGGAAATTTGGTGAAAATTTGGAAAATTTTGCAATTTTCCAAAAATTTTCATGCCCTTAAATCACAGAGATATGTCACACAAAATAGGTAATAAATAACATTTCTCACATGTCTACTTTACATCAGCACAATTTTTGAAGCTTTTGCGTGTTAGGAACTTATTAGGTTCAAAGTTGACCAGCAATTTTTCATTCTTCCATCAAAATTTACCCCTCAAGGTGCTGAAAACCACATTCAAGAAGTTTATAAACCCTTTAGGTGCGTCACAGGAATTTTTTGAAAAAAAAAATGAACATTTAACTTTTTTCACAAAAAAAATTGACTTCAGATCCAATTTTTTTATTTTAACAAGAAAAAATGGACCCAAAAATGAGTTTCGTAACTTCTCCTGAGCATGCTGATGACCCATATGAGAAAACCACTGTTTGAGTGCGCAGAAGAGCTCTGAAGGGAAGGAGTGCCATTTGACTTTTTAAATACAAAATTTACTGGAACAATTGGCGGATGCTATGTCGCATTTGGAGAGTCACTGATGTGCCTGAACAGAGAAAATTCCCCAGAAGTAACACCATTTTAGAAACTAGACCCCTCAGGGAACTAATCTAGATGTGTGGTGAGCACATTGAACCCTCAGGTGCTTCACAGAAGTTTATAACGTTGAGCTGTAAAAATAAAAAAATAAAACATTTTCCCCACAAATATGTTTTTAGCACAATATATTGCATTTTCATAAGGGCAACAGGAGAAATTGCACCATACAATTTGTACTGCAATTTCTCCTGAGTACGCTAGTACCCAAATGAGGGAGGAAACTACTGTGGTGAGCACATTGAACCCCCAGGTGCTTCACAGAAGTTTATAACATTGAGCCGTGAAAATAAAAAAATCACATTTTCTCCACAAAAATGTTACTTTGGACCCAAATTTTGCATTTTCATAAGGGTAAATTGCAGTTTTATGTGCAATTTCTTCTGAGTACACTGATACCCCATATGTGGAGGAATGCTACTTTTGAGGCACAGTGCAATGCTCAGAAGGGAAGAGGCGCCATATTGAAGTTCAGATTTTGCTGGAATGGTTTGAGGGTGCTATGTCACATTGGCAGAGCCCCTGAAGTACGAGAACAACAGAAACCCCATATATGTGAACTCATTTTACAAACTACGCTCCCCAATGAATTCATCTAGTGGTGCAATGATCATATTGACACCACATGTTCCTCACAGAATTTTATAACACTGAACGGTGAAGAAAGAATAAATTACATTTTTATCACTAAAATGTTGCTTTAACCTCAAGTTTTTAATTTTTCTCAGGGCTAATAGTAATTTTTTTACAGCAAACTAAGGTCCATTTTTTCCTGAGTGCTCCAATATCCTACATGTTATCGAGAAATATTTTTCAGGCATAGTGCAAAGCTCAGATGGCAAGGAGCACCAGATTTTACTGTTATGGTTTGCAGGTGCCATGACCCACTGTGAGAGGCCATGAGATGCCAGAACAGCAGAGCTCCCTACAAGTGACCACATTTTACAAACTACACCTCTCAATGAATTCATCTAGAGGTGCAGTGATCATATTGATACCACGGGTGTGTCACAGAATTTCATACCATTGGGCAATAAAGAAAAATAACTACATTTTTGTTAGCACCACACCGGAGTCCTGCTCTGACAGGCAGGGTCTCCGGCGTAACTCTTCACTCACTCGTGCTGCGGTCAGTTCTTCCCTTCCCCATGCTCTGCATGCTTTCATCCGGTTCTCTAGCCATGTCCTTAGTGCACGCGCACGTGCACTCCCGCCCTCTTAAAGGGTCAGTGTGTGCACTTGCTATTTGCTCCTCAGTCAATAGCTGTGGGACATTATGTATATATTGCTTCCTCCCCACTGGGGAGGTGCCTGAGCAACCTTCCTGTTTTGAAGTCTAAGTTGTGTAAGTTTGCATAACAGTCCCAGCTGCACTCTACTGCAGATCCTGTCTGCTGCACACTAATGCAGACCATGCCTGCTGCACTCTGATACAAACACTGCCTGCTGCACTCAGGTGTGAACTCTGTTTGCTGCACGCTGATGCGAACTCCGCCTGCTGCATTCTGAGGCCAACTGTATGCAACATTCTAATACAAACCCTGCCAGCTGCTCTTTCCAGTTTGTCCTCTAAGTCCAGCTGCTGTGCGTCCATTCATCTGTCCAGGAGTGGCATCTGGGGTTCATCAGGAGCCAAGTCTAACCTCACCATCAGAGGCTTTAGTGAACAGTCAAGTGTTCGCTTAGGCTAGTTTCACACTAGAGTATGGCTGCGCTGCGGAGGACTGCAGACTTCCTCCGTGAAGCGCCGCCCACTGCCGCACCTCCTCCGGTCAGCTCCGCCTATGTCTGCAAGCGGCCTGCATGCGGCCTGCTTACCTATATTTAACATTAGGTACGCAGGCCATGCAGATGTATGCGGATGCAGCCGCATGCGTCGTTTTGACGGTGTGGCGACCTGCGCCGAACGCAACATGTTGTATTTTGTTGCGGTCGCTGCAGCGTCAAAACGACACATGCGGAGGCATCCACATACATCTGCACGGCCTGTGTTCATAGGTAAGCAGGCGGCATGCAGGCCGCTTGCAGGCATAGGTAGAGCTGACCAGAGGAGGTGCTGTTATGATTTGGTAGCTGAGGAGAGCAGGCAAAAAAGGCAATACACCAGAGAGGTTGGAATCTACTGGATTGCAGTACCCTGACCAACCACCACAACTAAAGGCAGCCGTGGAGCGTACCTACGTTGGTCCTAGATGCCTCGTCACAGCCTGAGAAGCCAACTACACCTAAAGATAGAAAGAGGAAAACTATCTGCCCCGGAGCAGATCCCCAAAGAACATAGGAAGCCCCCAAACATGTAATGGCGGTTAGACAAGAGGAAATACAGGCACAGACAGAAAATAGTATGAGCAAACGTTGGGGCCCAATCTTCCTAAAAAGAATAGGATAGGAAGGACACTCACTGCAATCCAAAAAAATACCAACTCACTAATTGCAAAAACACCTGAGATCACACGACCTCTACCACCTAAATTAGTTCTCTGGTGTAACAAAACTAAGCAGCAGCCACTGAAAAAACTGGAAAAGGCAAATGAACAAATAACAGTGGCTCAGATAAACTGAGAGGAGTACAAGCCCCCGGAGGGGACCAGGCTGACCTCCACAGAAGTGCAGGACAAAATGCAAAAAGCCAGCACAAAAATAAAAGCAGAAAATATCTTATCTGTTAGCAGAAGATGCAGGCAAGACACAGCAAGCTTCCAAGTGAACCAGGAACCAAAGTTGAGACAAGAACAATTGATCACCGGCAACCCTGATGGGAAGGAACCTCCCTTATATAAGACCAGTCTGTAACACCTGATTGCCAATCTTCACAATCTTCATTGAATAGTTCAGTACTGTTTGTAACCACCAGAGGGAGCTTCTGCTCAGAATTCATTTCTAACACATTCACAACAGTACCCCCCCCTTGAGGAGGGGTCACCGAACCCTCATTTTGGCAACCAGGTCAGTCAGGATGAGCTCTAAAATACGCACGGATCAGTCTCCTAGCATGGATGTCCGAAGCAAACACCCAAGAATTGTCCTCCTGACCATAACCTCTCCACTTAACCAAATACTGGAGTTTCCGTCTAGAAAAACGAGAATCCAATATTTTCTCAACCACATACTCCAGAATGCCCTCCACCAAAACAGGGTCAGGAGGTGCAGCCATAGGAACCACTGGCTCGACAAACCTCTTCAATAAGGACTTGTGGAACACGTTATGGATCTTAAATGTCCCTGGAAGAAGTAAACGAAAGGAAACAGGATTAAGAATCTCATGATCTTATAAGGTCCAATGAACCTAGGCTTAAACTTAGGAGATCCAACTCTCGTAGGGATATTTCTTGAGGACAACCAGACCAAGTCCCCCACTTCAAACCGAGGACCATCAGTCCTATGCCAGTTGGCAAACCGCTGCGCCCTCTCCTGAGAGAGGGACAATCTCTCCACTACCTGGGCCCAAATCTGCTGCATACGCTCCACAACAGAGTCAACACCTGGACAGACAGAAGCCTCCGTCTGTCCCGAAGAAAATCGAGGGTGAAACCCAAAATTGCAGAAAAATGGAGACATCAAAGTGGCAGAGCTAGCCCTATTATTAAGAGCAAACTCAGTCAAAGGCAAAAAAGAGACCCAGTCATCCTGATCAGCAGACACAAAGCATCTCAGATAAGTCTCCAATGTCTGGTTTGTTCTCTCAGTTTGTCCATTGGTCTGAGGATGAAAAGCCGAGGAGAAAGACAATTGAACATGAAGTTTAGAACAAAAAGTCCTCCAAAATCTGGAAACAAACTGGACTCCTCTGTCAGACACAATGTTCTCAGGAATGCCGTGTAACCGAACCACGTGCTGAAGGAACAAAGGCACCAATTCGGAGGAGGAAGGCAACTTAGGTAATGGCACAAGATGTATCATTTTGGAAAACCTATCACAAATCACCCAGATAACGGTCATTCTCTGAGAAACAGGGAGGTCGGAAATGAAATCCATAGAGATATGGGTCCATGGTCTCTTGGGCACAGGCAATGGCATCAACAAACCACTAGAGCGAGAGCAAGGCTTGGAGTGAGAGCAAGTCCCGCAGGACTGCACAAATTCCCTGACATCACGAGACAAAGTAGGCCACCAAAAGGACCGACTAACCAAGTCTCTGGTACCAAAAATTCCGGGATGACCGGCCAACGCGGAACAATGAATCTCAGACATCACACTCTTTTTCCACCGGTCTGGGACAAACAATTTCCCAATAGGGCAGCGCTCGGGTTTATCCTCCTGACACCCTTCCAGAGCCAGTCTCAAATTGGGCGAGATGGCGGAAAGAACTACACCCTCTTTCAAAATAACAGCAGGATCAGATAACTCAGGAGAGTCCGCTAGGAAACTCCTCGAGAGGGCATCCGCTTTAACATTCTTAGTGCCAGGAAGAAAGGAAACCACAAAATTAAAACGTGTGAAAAACAAGGCCCACCTGGCCTGTCTAGGATTAAGTCGCTTGGCTGATTCCAGATAAACCAGATTCTTATGGTCCGTGAGGACCACCACCTGATGTTTGGCTCCCTCCAGCCAATGGCTCCACTCTTCAAAAGCCCACTTCATGGCCAATAACTCCCGATTACCCACGTCATAATTACGTTCAGTTGGAGAAAATTTTCGAGAGAAAAAGGCACAAGGGTTACTTTTAGAGGTCTCTGGATCTCTTTGGGACAAAACGGCACCTGCCCCAATTTCAGAGGCATCAACCTCCACCTGAAATGGCAGAGAAACATCAGGCTGCCGTAGAACAGGAGCAGAAGTGAATCTCTGCTTAAGTTCCTGAAACGCAGAGACTGCCTCAGGAGGCCAATTCACCACATCAGAACCCTTCTTGGTCAAATCAGTCAATGGTTTAACAATAACAGAGAAATTACCAATAAATTTACAATAAAAATTGGCAAAACCCAAGAATCTCTGAAGAGCCTTTAATGAAGTAGGTTGGACCCAATCACAGATGGCCTGAACCTTGACCGGGTCCATTTCAATAACAGATGGGGACAAAATGAATCCCAGAAATGAGATCCTCTGTACGCCAAAAAGACACTTTGATCCCTTCACATACAGAGCATTCTCTCTCAAAATCTGGAACACAGTCCGAACATGTTTCACATGAGAGTCCCAGTCTTTGGAAAAAATCAAGATATCATCCAAATAAACAATCAGAAATTTATCCACAAAATCCCTGAAAATGTCATTCATGAAGGACTGGAAGACGGAAGGAGCATTAGTGAGCCCAAAGGGCATCACTAGGTACTCAAAATGCCCCTCTGGGGTATTAAATGCCGTCTTCCATTCATCCCTGTGCTTAATGCGAATAAGGTTATACGCCCCCCTGAGGTCAAGCTTGGTAAACCAAGTAGCACTTTTCACCCTGGAAAACAGGTCAGAAATCAAGGGTAACGGATATTGATATTTCACAGTGATATTGTTCAAGAGACGATAATCAATACACGGCCTTAATGAACTACCCTTTTTGGCCACAAAGAAAAAAACCGGCACCCAAGCGTGAAGAGGATGGTCTGATATGACCCTTCTCCAATGACTCCTTGATATAAGACCGCATAGCGTCATGTTCAGGTACAGACAAGTTAAAAAGGTGACCTTTAGGGAATTTACTACCAGGCACTAATTCAATAGCGCAGTCACAGCTCCTATGGGGGGGGCAAGGATGCAGATTTACTTTCGCTAAACACATCAGAAAAATCAGTCAAAAAGTTAGGAACATCCTGAGCCTGGGGAGAGGCAGAAAAAACAGGAGCATTGGCATTAACACATTGGCAGCCCCAATTGGCCACAGACACAGATTTCCAATCCAAAACAGGATTATGAGACTGTAACCAAGGGAAACCTAGTACAATAATGTCATGCAGATTATACAGCACCAAAAATTTGCAACTCTCCTGATGATCAGGTTCAACCCTCATTATCACCTGAGTAGAGAACTGGGGTTTATTCTCAGCCAAAGGGGTAGAATCAATCCCCAGTAGGGGAATAGACTTCCGTAGGGGTATCAAGGGAAACCTACAACGTTTAGCAAAATCAAAATCCATCAGGTTAATAGCTGCTCCCGAATCAACAAAAGCCTGAGCAGAAAATGTGGACAGGGAGCAAATCAGGGTAACAGTCAACAGAAATTTAGTCTGAACACTACCCAAGATAACTGAGTGTGCAAAACGTCTTCCCCGCTTAGGGCAGACTGAAATAGCATGAGAGGCGTCACCACAGTAGAAACATAACCTATTGCGTTTTCAAAACTCATGACGCTGTGCCCCAGAAGCCACTCTATCACACTGCATGGGTTCAGAAACTGGTTCACAAGGCAACACTATTCAACGCATACCTCTACGCTCACGCAAACGTCTGTCAATTTGAATCGCCAATGACATAGAATCATTGGGACCAGAGGGAGCAGGGAAACCCACCATAACATCTTTTACATTCTCTGACAGACCCTTCCGAAAAAGGGCTGCAAAGCATCATCATTCCATTTGGTCAGGACTGCCCACCCTTCGGAATCTCTTTTTTTTGTTGAATATGTATTTATTAACACACATGTATAACACATATCAAGGGTATGAACAGTAACAAAACATGTCACATAATATAAGCCAAGCGTCATCATATCAAATCATACTCAATAAAACAAAGCATCATATATCTGAATGAAACGGCGTGATCGAGGATCACTACTAGTATTGCGTGAGATTTGGCACACAAATTGGGTTCCCAAACCAACGAACCCCAATAACATTCTACAAGAACAAAAACTAAGAACAAAATATAACAAGAAGATACAGAAAATATAAGAGGAAATAAAGAAAAATAGGGGAAGGAAGAAGGAGAGGGGGGTCGCCCTTGGCCTCCGCCCACAGCACACCACGTGGCAGAGAA
The DNA here is from genome assembly GCA_033576555.1 of Oophaga sylvatica. Taxonomy (NCBI): domain Eukaryota; kingdom Metazoa; phylum Chordata; class Amphibia; order Anura; family Dendrobatidae; genus Oophaga; species Oophaga sylvatica. The sequence continues at coordinate 9,011 of JARQOD010010480.1, read as the reverse complement.
TCTTACATACAAAAATAGTACTCCAATGAATCACTTACACTATGTAGGCGAAGGGGTACGAAAGGCAATCCACTGGGACCAGATGGTCTGGAATTTATCCCGGGTATGGTTGATCCATGCCGACAGGTCTTCCATGTCCCTGATATGGTCCACAGCAACAGTCCACTCCTCCAGAGAAGGCGCCACAGTAGACAGCCAATGCCTAGGCACTAGAAGTTTGGCAGCCGTCAACATAAAGGTCGCCAGTTTGTGCTTAATGGGGTTGTAACCCGTCGTCGGCACCCAAAAAAGGACTGAATCCCTGGGTAAATCACAAGGCAGGAGGCAGATATCTTTGATTTTTTGTCGTATCGCATTCCAGAAGGGCACAATAAGGGGACAATCCCACCAGATGTGAACATAAGTTCCTGAACCCGTCCCACATCTCCAGCAGGTGTCAGAGGTCTGCAAGCCATGGCGAAATAGGAAGGACGGGGTTCGGTACCACCTGGCAATCAGTTTATAAGAGTTCTCTTTGGTGCGAACGCATCTAGAAAATCCCAGTGCGTGTCTCTTAATACACCTGGCGACTCGTAGAGACAACGGGTGTCCCAGTTCCCGTTCCCAGGCAGCAAGGTAAGTAGGTTCAATATCAGAGCGAAGAGACATAAGCCATTTGTAAATGGTGGAGATCACGCCTTTGACAGGACTCCGTGCCAGCAACAGCCGTTCCAAGTTAGAGGCAGCCCGTAAGGGACGATGTTGCTCCAAAAAGGTCTGACAGACATGATGTACATGTGCTAGCGATAAAAAGTTGGCGCGTGTAGGTCCGAGGATGGATGACAGGCCCTCCATCGAAGGAACATTGCCTCCAGCAAAAAAGGAATTGAGGGGCGTTACCAGCTTGCTCCACAAACCCTGAAAAGTCCAAAAACCCTCATCCGAGCAAGTCAACAAAGGGAGTAAGCGTACAGGCATGAGCGGAGAGGGGAAGTTACTCATAGAATCATGATGTAGACAGTTCAGGCATGTGTGAAGCAAACCCTTCAGAAGAGGGGAGAAGCTGCGTGTACGAGGGATCTGAGTATGCACACCCCATAACTCAAGTGCCTCCTTAGGCGAAAGAAGAGCCGTTTCTAGGGAGGACAAGAAGGACCTTTTGTTCCAGCTGTTTATCTCCACCCAACGACGAAGATGGCAAGCGAAGTAATAGTTCTTCAGGTCGGGCATACCCACTCCACCTGCATCTGTGGGCAGAGTCAAAGTCGAAAAAGCGATACGAGCCGGACGTTGGTTCCATAGGAACCGTGAGAACAGAACGTGTAAGGCACGAAAAAAGGAATTGGGAAGGAATATAGGAGCTGCCTGGAATAAGTAGAGGAATTTTGGGACAATATATGTGGACAGATAATTTTTTCGGCCCAACCAAGACATGAACGGTATTCGTAGACGTTGGAGCTGTGTCCTAACCGAGGAGAGTAAGCGTAGGTGGTTCAAAGCGTATAGGCGAGATATATCCCTCGGAATAAGAATGCCTAAATATTTTACATGGTCTGTCTTCCAGGTGAACGGTGACCTTCGTTGGAGGCGGGTTAGAGTGTCCCTGGAAAAGCCGATAGCAAACGCGACCGATTTATTATAATTGATTTTGAAGTTTGAAAGAGTACCAAAATGGTGAAAAAGATCCAGCACAGCGGGTATAGCGGTCTCCGGGTTAGTGATACTAAGCATGATGTCATCAGCGTATGCGGACACGAGGGCTTCGCCTTTAGGCGTGGACGCACCTCGGATGTCTGGGTGTGTACGAAAAGCCTGTAACAAAGGCTCCAGGCACAGAGCGAACAGACTGGGAGACAAGGGGCAGCCCTGACGGGTTCCATTGGATATAGAGAATGGAGCCGAAAAAGAATTGTTCACCTTGACCCTGGCAGCGGGCGAAGTGTAAAGTGTAAAAATGGAGTCTATAAAACGATCGGGAAAATTAAATAGGCGTAGGACCGACTTCATGTAAGACCAATCTATGCGGTCAAACGCCTTTTCGGCATCAGTACTTAACAACAACAAAGGCGTTTTTCGGGAAACTGCCCCATGGACCAGGTGTAAGATCTTTGTGGAGTTTTCCCTCCCCTCTCTACCCAATACAAACCCAGTCTGATCGCTCTGCACCAGGAGGGGAACCAAGTGAGACACCCGATTCGCCAGAACCTTCGCCCAGAGCTTCAAATCACAGTTAAGAAGAGAAATCGGCCGATAACTACTACATTGTGCTGGATCCTTGTCCTCCTTATGGATTAAAGCTATATCCGCAGAAAGAGATTGGGGAGGAAAGGAGGAGCCAGTCATTAAGGCGTTAAAAAGTCGGGTGAGGTGTGGGAGAAGGGTAGTTTTAAACTTTTTATAGTAAAGTATTGTCAGACCATCTGGGCCAGGAGATTTTCCCGATGGAGTAGACTTCAAAGCTTCCTCCACTTCCTCCACTGTAATTCGAGATAACAATTCCGCGTGATGGGAAGGTTTCAATTTAGGGAGGTTCAGGGAGGAGACAAAGTCCACAATAGCAGGATGGGGGTCTACAGTAGGGCAGATTCATACATGGGATTATGTAAGTTATACAAGGCGGCGTAATATTGATGAAAATCTTGCGCGATTTGCGCCGTCTCAGTGTGTGCGGCACCCGAGGGGCACCTCGTCTCAGCGATGAATGTACGCGGAGACGTTTCTTTGACGTAAGCGGACATAAGTTTCCCACCTCTGTCACCTGAAGCATAAAGACGGTGTTTTGCGTGTAAGAAATTTTTCGCAATTTTTAGGTTTAGTAGGGATTTAAGGGCCATACGCAAGGACAGGAGATCGGAGAGGTGTTGCTGGCATAGAGATCGCTTGTGGAGCGACTCCAATTTGCAAATTTGAAGGAGCAAGGCATCGGTTTGTTTCTCCCTAGATTTTTTAAGTCTAGAGGCCAGTGAGATGAATTCACCCCTGACAAAAGATTTGTGAGTTTCCCAACGATGGGGATTGACATGCCTGGAGTGTAATTTCTATGAAAGAAGTCCTGAAGGGGTATTTCAATGGCATTTATGTTATCTTGAGCGTCCAGCAATGTCTCATTGAGTCGCCAGGTGTACCCGAGACCACCCACCCCAGGTAAGGCCAGTGTTAAGGATATAGGTGTATGGTCCGATACTGTCATGGATCCAATATCCGGCGTAGAATAACACCCCAGGTGGCGTCGGGATAGAAAGAGGTAATCAAGTCTTTGGTATGAGCGATGCGGTGTCGAATAAAACGTATAATCCCTAGAGTCAGGATGGAGGACTCTCCAGGCGTCCACCAAGGACAGCTCCGTCAATAGCAGTTTAAGTCGTCTGAGATTCCGAAAAGAAATGGCGGAGCAGCCCGTGGAGGAGTCCACCAGAGGCTCCATAGTGAGGTTAAAGTCTCCACCCAGTACCACTAGCCCCGACATAAATTGCTGTAAAAGACGTAGAGTAGATAATAGCCAGTCAACTGTGCGAACATTGGGCGCATAAATATTAGCAAAAGTCACTGAAGTGTTTCCCAGTTTACCCTTCAAGAAAAGATATCGACCATCTGTATCTGCCAACTGCGCTTGCAACTGAAAGTGAAGATTGCGGCAAAAAGCTATACTCACCCCTCTCGACGCATGGGAGTCGCTGCAACTGTGGAACCATACTGGGAATGAAGAGCGAGACAGTTGTGGAACATGATCGTGACGGAAATGTGTTTCCTGCATAAAAATAACAGAGACACCATCTTTTTTAAGGAGTCGCAAAACCTGAGCACGTTTCGCAGGCGCATTCATACCCTTAACGTTATAGGATTGAATAACAATATCACGTGGAGTCATCATGGGGGTGTATTGGGAGGATAGATAAGCGATAAAGCGGTGTACCGTAGCAAGGACAGAGCGACCCCAGGGAAAGAGGAGTGTGACGGGAGGACACAAGAGGGAAAGAACACAAAAAAACAAAATCAAAACAGAGACAAAAAATAAAGCACCATAGGTAGCGGTGCTTATGAACATTTGGAAACATGTGAATTAGGCGGATCCACAAGGGGAGCCGGGAAACACTGCACACCTCCTGAAGAAGGAGGAGGGGGCAGTGGAGGCTATGCAAGGTTCGCATAAGAGCCTACGTGCAATAACCTCCAGCCAGCTTGTGAGACCCAAGAAAACCTGGGTCATAGTAAAATGTACTTGTCCAAAAATGGGGAGGAGAGTGGGGAGAGAGAGACAAGGGAGAAAAATACGGGCCTGAGTGAACAGAATCATAAGTTGGATATAACCACAGTGAGTTAACAATTCAACAGGAAGGCTGCAAAGTGGAAAATGTAAACCTCAGGTTTCAGGTAGAAGGAGGGCATAAGACCTCTAGAACAAAGGCATTACACCGGGTCTACCATGTCCTGGTAAGAACAAGAGCAGCAAGCTAGTCCGGTAACAGCTCAGTCTCCAACTGGGTCATTGCGTGCAGATAGAGAGCGACTTGTGTTGTGAATGGACTTGAAATGAGTTCTGAGCAGAGGCTCCCTCTGGTGGTTACAAGTGGTACTGGACTGTCCAGTGAAGATTGTGAGGAGTGGGAATCAGGTGTTACTGACTGGTCTTATATAAGGGAGTCGCCTTCCCATCAGGGTTGCCGGTGATCAATTGTTCTGGTCTCAATCCTTGAGTCCTGTTTCCTTTGTAGCCTGCTGTGTCGTGTCTGCATCTCCTGCTAACAGATAAGACATTTTCTTCTTTTTGTTTTTGTGCTTGATTTTTGCATTTTGTCCTGCACTTCTGTGGGGGCCTTCAGGGTCCCCTCCGGGGGCTTTTGCCCTCTCAGTTTAGTTCAGCCACTGATGTTTGTACTTTTGCTTTTTCCAGTTTTTTCAGTGGCTGCTGTTTTGATTTTGTTACACCAGAGAACTAATTTAGGTGGTAGAGGTCGTGTGATCTCAGGTGATTTTGAAATTAGTAGAGTTGGTGCTTTTCAGGGTTTTTTTGGGATTGCAGTAAGTGCCCTTCCTATCCTTTTCTATTTAGGTAGTTTGGGCCCCAACGTTTGCTCATACTATTTTCTGTCTGTGTCAGTATTTCATCTTGTCTAACCGCCATTACATGTTTGGGGGCTTTCTATGTTCTTTGGGGATCTGCTCCGGGGCAGATAGCTTTCCTCTTTCTATCTTTAGGTGTAGTTAGTTTCTCAGGCTGTGACGAGGCGTCTAGGACCAACATAGGAACGCTCCACGGCTGCCTCTAGTTGTGGTGGTTAGTCAGGGTACTGCAATCTCATAGATTCCAACTTCTCTGGTGTATTGCCTTTTTTACCTGCACTCCTCAGCTACCGAAACATAACAGTATCACCGGCCCAAAAATTGAAAATTGTATGGTACTCACAGAAGGGAAAAAATATTGTGAAAGAAAAAAGGTTGTCAGAGTTGTCAGATATATTATTCTGTTTGTTGCATTTTTTTTCCCTCTGTATCTCTGGGTGCTGGGGAGGATTTTTTTTTTCTCTCAATGGAGTTTGCACAGTTGTCTGGCCGTGTGGATCAGCTTGCCACTGAGGTTCGGAGTATTGCTGCCTATCTTGCTAGGTTGCCTGTTGTGGAACCTAGGATTCCCATGCCAGATTTGTTTTTAGGGGATCGAGCTAAGTTTCAGAATTTCAAAAATAATTGTAAATTGTTTTTTGCCTTAAAATCTAAGTCCTCAGGGAACGCAGCGCAGCAGGTTCAAATTGTCATCTCTCTCCTGCGCGGCGATCCTCAGGATTGGGCTTTTTCCATGACACCTGGGGATCCTGTTTTGAGTGATGTTGATGCATTTTTTCAGGCTTTGGGGTTATTGTACGATGAGTCTAATGTCACTGATCAAGCTGAAAAAGCCTTGTTGGCATTAAATCAGGGTCTTGATGACGCTGAGTTATACTGTCAGAGATTCCATAGGTGGGCAGTCCTGACCAAGTGGAATGACGACGCTTTGGCGGCCCTTTTTCGGAAGGGTCTGTCAGATAATGTAAAGGATGTTATGGTGGGATTCTCTGTCCCCTCTGGTCTCAATGATTCTATGTCATTAGCGATTCAAATTGACAGACGTTTGCGTGAGCGGAGAAGTATGCGTGGAATGGTGTTGCCTTGTGAACCTGCTTCTGAACCCATGCAGTGTGATAGAGTGGTGTCTGGGGCACAGCGTCATGAGTTTCGAAAGCGCAATGGGTTATGTTTCTACTGTGGTGATGCCTCTCATGCTATTTCAGTCTGCCCTAAGCGGGGAAGACGTTTTGCACGCTCAGATGTCTTGGGTAGTGTTCAGACTAAGTTTTTATTAACTGTCACTCTGATATGCTCTCTGTCCTCATTTTCTGCTCAGGCTTTTGTTGATTCTGGAGCAGCTATTAACCTGATGGATTATGATTTTGCTAAACGTTGTGGGTTTCCCTTGATACCCCTACAGAAGTCTGTTCCCCTACTGGGGATCGATTCTACCCTTTGGCTGAGAATAAACCTCAGTTCTCTACTCAGGTGATAATGAGGGTTGAACCTGATCATCAGGAGTGCTGTAAATTTTTGGTTCTGTATAATCTGCATGATATTATCGTACTGGGCTTCCCTTGGTTGCAGTCTCATAATCCTGTTTTGGATTGGAAATCTGTGTCTGTAACCAGTTGGGGCTGCCAATGTGTTAATACCAACACTCCTGTTTTTTCTGCCTCCCCCCAGGCTCAGGATGTTCCTGACTTTTTGATTGATTTTTCTGATGTGTTTAGCGAAAGTAAATCTGCATCCTTGCCTCCCCATAGGAGCTATGACTGCGCTATTGAATTAGTGCCTGGTAGTAAATTCCCTAAAGGTCGCCTTTTTAACTTGTCTGTACCTGAACATGACGCTATGCGGTCTTATATCAAGGAATCATTGGAGAAGGGTCATATCAGACCATCCTCTTCACCCTTAGGTGCCGTGTTTTTTCTTTGTGGCCAAAAAGGATGGTTCATTAAGGCCGTGTATTGATTATCGTCTTTTGAACAATATTACTGTAAAATATCAATACCCGTTACCTTTGATTTCTGACCTGTTTTCCAGGGTGAAAAACGCTACTTGGTTTACCAAGCTTGACCTCAGGGGGGCATATGACCTTATTCGCATTAAGCACGGGGATGAATGGAAGACGGCATTCAATACCCCTGAGGGGCATTTTGAGTACCTTGTGATGCCCTTTGGGCTCACTAATGCTCCTTCTGTCTTCCAGTCCTTCATGAATGACATTTTCAGGGATTTTGTGGATAAATTTCTGATTTTTTATTTGGATGATATCTTGATTTTTTCTAATGACTGGGACTCTCATGTGAAACATGTTCGAACTGTATTCCAGATTTTGAGAGAGAATGCTCTGTATGTGAAGGGATCAAAGTGTCTTTTTGGCGTACAGAGGATCTCATTTCTGGGATTCATTTTGTCCCCATCTGTTATTGAAATGGACCCGGTCAAGGTTCAGGCCATCTGTGATTGGGTCCAACCTACTTCATTAAAGGCTCTTCAAAGATTTTTGGGTTTTGCCAATTTTTATCGTAAATTTATTGGTAATTTCTCGGTTATTGTTAAACCATTGACTGATTTGACCAGAAAGGGTTCTGATGTGGTGAATTGGCCTCCTGAGGCAGTCTCTGCATTTCAGGAACTTAAGCAGTGATTCACTTCTGCTCCTGTTCTACGGCAGCCTGATGTTTCTCTGCCATTTCAGGTGGAGGTTGATGCCTCTGAAATTGGGGCAGGTGCCGTTTTGTCCCAAAGAGATCCAGAGACCTCTAAAAGTAACCCTTGTGCCTTTTTCTCTCAAAAATTTTCTCCTACTGAACGTAATTATGACGTGGGTAATCGGGAGTTACTGGCCATGAAGTGGGCTTTTGAAGAGTGGAGACATTGGCTGGAGGGAGCCAAACATCAGGTGGTGGTCCTTACGGACCATAAGAATCTGGTTTATCTGGAATCTGCCAAGCGACTCAATCCTAGACAGGCCAGGTGGGCCTTGTTTTTCACACGTTTTAATTTTGTGGTTTCCTTTCTTCCTGGCACTAAGAATGTTAAGGCGGATGCCCTCTCGAGGAGTTTCCTTGCGGACTCTCCTGAGTTATCTGATCCTTCTGTTATTTTGAAAGAGGGTGTAGTTCTTTCCGCCATCTCACCCAATTTGAGACTTGCTCTGGAGGGGTGTCAGGAGGATAGGCCCGAGAGCTGCCCTGTTGGAAAACTGTTTGTCCCGGACCAGTGGAAAAAGAGTGTGATGTCTGAGATTCATTGTTCCGCGTTGGCTGGGCATCCCGGAATTTTTGGTACCAGAGACTTGGTTAGTCGGTCCTTTTGGTGGCCTACCTTGTCTCGTGATGTCAGGGAATTTGTGCAGTCCTGCGGGACTTGCTCTCGCTCCAAGCCTTGCTCTCGCTCTAGTGGTTTGTTGATGCCATTGCCTGTGCCCAAGAGACCATGGACCCATATCTCTATGGATTTCATTTCCGACCTCCCTGTTTCTCAGAGAATGACCGTCATCTGGGTGATTTGTGATAGGTTTTCCAAGATGATACATCTTGTGCCATTACCTAAGTTGCCTTCCTCCTCTGAATTGGTGCCTTTGTTCCTTCAGCACGTGGTTCGTTTACACGGCTTTCCTGAGAACATTGTGTCTGACAGAGGAGTCCAGTTTGTTTCCAGATTTTGGAGGACCTTTTGTTCTAAACTTGGTGTTCAATTGTCTTTCTCCTCGGCGTTTCATCCACAGACCAATGGTCAAACTGAGAGAACAAACCAGACATTGGAGACTTATCTAAGATGCTTTGTGTCTGCTGATCAGGATGACTGGGTCTCTTTTTTGCCTTTGGCTGAGTTTGCTCTTAATAATAGGGCTAGCTCTGCCACTTTGATGTCTCCATTTTTCTGTAATTCTGGGTTTCACCCTCGATTTTCTTCAGGACAGACGGAGGCTTCTGTCTGTCCAGGTGTTGACTCTGTTGTGGAGCGTATGCAACAGATTT
>JARQOD010010479.1:0-27192 GCA_033576555.1 Oophaga sylvatica | reverse complement strand
CAAGGAAAAACCTCTCACTTTTGTCCATAGAAAAACTGTTATTCCACCCACAGCAAAAGTTCAAGTCATCGCACACCCCAGGCCAAAAAACAGCCACGGACCACGGGCTGGATAAAAGAGGGCCAAACCCGGCAAACCCTCCAAAGAGCCGGGCTCAAACTAGCTTGAAAAACTCTGCCCCTTAAATGTGTCTTTCAGCTGGTGGAGACTGACAGTTTCAAAAACTTAATGGATGGCATCCCACTATAATTCCCAACCGATTTTTTTTCGCAGGCAACCAACCTCTCGAAAAACATCCGGGGGAAACATTAACATCGTACTAAACGCCGTCGACAGGGCCCACCGACCACCGATGCGGGCCCCAGTCCCATCCCCCGGACATCCCTTTTTTCCCTCACTGCCCATTGGGTAAATGGTGGCCCCGGGTACAAATCTTGCCGGGCCGTATGTGTTCTCCCCAAACTCCAAGTTGGGGGAAACCCTCTGTACAAAATTGATTCCCCCCCTACTCCAGTTCCTCAAATCATCGCTGCACGATCGTAGGGGATACCTCCACAGGGCCCCCGTAACGCTTCCCTGTTGCGACCGATTGAGCCAGCCATGGCAAACGAAACAGGCCGTCCTGAAAATATTTCAAGGGGGGAATCAAACCCCCAAACAGCGCAGGGGGTAGGAATGCCATCGCGGAAGCACGTGGGGGTTTTTTCCCTCGAATCTCCCCCCAGGTTTGGGAGGTGTAAAAAAGGCCAAACTGGTGCACTCGGGGGCCTTGGGCCCCTTACTCACATACCATGTCTGGCACATGTCCAAAACTTGGTCTTGCAATTTTTTGGGGGACTACCCGGGATCTTGCTGGACTGCTGCAGAATCCCCAAATGCGCTCCTTCGATTCCAGCTACCCGATCGCCATTGTGCTCTGCAACCCGATTTCCCCTTCCCTGAACATCGAAAATGTGACTACCCCCCAGGGAATTCCACTTCCCAAGTTGGGGGTTGTGTGAGCACAGCACATAAGGAAATCACGTCAGCCAATCAAGTCGCTTTTTGCCCCGCCACCTTCACCATATGAGTGGGCCTCTATAAGGGACATCTGCGACGTTTTCGGCGTTTGATGTCTAAAACGGGGATGGCGATGCAGATGATGCACTAGCAGCAGACTGCCCCCCTTATCGCCGCTTCAAATCACTGAAAGCACAAAAGGGAAAGGTTTTGGAAGATGGGGGATGAGATCACAAATTATTACCTCAACAGTCAGCCAACGGGGTTCCTCACAAAGGGCTGGGCGGCTCACTTGGGGGAGGAGGAGGATCAGGGAGGGAGAAAAAATCCCTACAGAGGGGGGTACACAACGCTCTAGTCATATGTAAGCGGGGTGGGTATGCGGGGAGGCAGAGTTTGAGCCCTTCCACAGGAAGTTTTTGTTGGCCATTTTGGGAGTCGCAGCACAGGGTTTGTTTTCATGTCAGTCGGGAAAAACCGACCCCGCACGCCCACATTCTCACCACGTCAATTATTGGGTGTACACCCTCCAGACCTCGCTACCGGACAACTTACAAACCCTTCCACCGGGAACCGGGACCGAAAATCGGGAGTACCAAACACACTGGTGGCAATCCATACTGTTTAATTCCACCCGGAAGAGATGCTGCTGCACTGCTTTAAAAAAGCGCTCTGTGCTCGGGCAGTTAACCCTTAAACAAGAGGGGCACAAGCAGCCTCTGCCCGGGCAAGAAAGCTGTATGTTACAAATGTGGCGAAGTTTTGTGACAGCGCCAGAAAGGGTTTCTACACCATCCAGCGGCTCCAGTACCAGGAGCAACGTTTCCGTAAGGGTTACAACACTTGTCTTTCCCTCTAAGTGTACCCCAAATTCCTCTTCCCCTTTCAAATTTTGGGTCTCAATTGGATACATGGCCAAGCTTAGCCAGTATGCATTGGGGGCTGGCTTGCCCTGCTCCATTTATCTGAGCCGTTTAGGCTGCAGGGGTTAAAACAGACCGTCGCATGCGACATCCTCAGAGAATTAAAACCCCGCTTACTTTTCTGAAAATGACAAGGCATGGAAATCACCGAATTTGCCTGCCTTTTTAAAAGATTAAATAACTGTTTCAACTTTCCATGTCCCTGTTATGTTCATCTTTCTACCACCTGAACTCTACTCCCGGGCTACAACACCGCCATTTTTGCTCGTAAGTAATTGGCAGGGGTACTGACTCCTGGCCAGCCTGGTACAGCCGACAGTGTTTCCTGGCAGGTGAACGTCAATTATCCTCCAATAAGTGTGCGTCGTGTTCATTCGGGTTAGCCGATCTATGGGCCTGCAGTTTATGATCCTATTGTGCTGTGGGATAGTAAATAAAGCTTTCCATTGGACAATAGGACAAGCACCCACTGAGGACTGTGGATTCGGTAACTGCGGACGGCTTGCGTCTAGATTCGAACTTTCCGTATCCAAAAGTTGGAATCGGAATGGTATCGCCGATATCATTAAAATATCGGGTCCCGATACCGATACCGGAATCCCTGTAAGTCTAGGGGGAACAAAATATCGTAACTAAAAAAACCCCTTTTTTCCTTGTAAACATAAATATCACAAAGAATACATATAATATATATATATATCATTATTTGACAAAATATATACAATATTATAGTTAAACCTTCTACATAGTAAAATCCTCTGATTCAATTGCCGGGTAAGCCGCTTCAGTGAAAAGACAGAACACCCGCATGAAATGCACTGGTGTCAAGGGTTTACCATGTCTTTTCATTCCTTTGTATCTAATTTGCACAAACAATAAAATCAGTCTTGTTGGCAAAATTTCACACCTGAGGGGTTAATTTTAAAGGTTTAAAAATTTGTTGTAAAAAAACTGACTTTTTTGCTACGAATTTACACCTTAATTAACCCCTACAGGGTGAAATTTTGACACCAAGACTAATTTTTGTTTGTGCAAATTAATACAAAGGACATGAAAGCAGGTTAACCCATGTACACCAAGTGTCATTCATGTCGGGTTCTGCATTTTCACAAAAGCGGCAATTGAATTAGCGGCTATTATACTATTAAATGTATAATCAAATATAAATTTATAATATTTTCACAAATTCAATGACATTATATATATATATATGAGGTGTAAAATGCGAAAAAAAAGCGTGGGCCCCGCCCTATTTTCGCAACCGACAGACCAAAGCCATGGTGGGGAGATAATAAAGCCCAGAGAGGACCTTATTTTTGGCCCCCTCCCCCCCGGCTACTAACATCTGCCCCCAACCCCCAGGAAAGACAAATCTATAAAATTCGCCCTTTTGGCACTTTGCCCGTCATTCCCATTGCCCGTCGGTGGCGAATGGGTAATATGGGTTAAAGCCCCTTGCTATTGAAAGTGACCTTAAGCCAGGTTAATAATTGAAGCTGTCAATTAGCAACTATCAATTATTAATCCAATTTGCATGAAATAAAAATAAAACACACACACTTTTAATTAAAAATCATTTTAATGAAAAAAAGACTTTTTTTGACCTCTTTTATTTTACTGCAAAAACCATTTCCTTAATAAAAATAAAATAAAAAAACAAAATTATTCTTACCTATCCCATGCACAGTCGGTCCCACGGTAATCCTTCAAAAGGGTTAATTTTACTGCGGGACCGCGCTAATGTGCAAGCCTCACTAAACCCCAAATAATGATTCCTCTCCTGGCTGACAGGAGTTAAAGGCGGGGTCACTAAACGATACAAGCGATCCCGACAACGATATCACTTGTCAGGATCGTGGGTATTCGTCCCTGATCGGCTAGCTGCCAAACGAGCCAGGCAGCGACTGTGACAGCGACACTCGGGAACAGCTTAAGGCCCTTCCTAGCGATATCGACCCGAATCGTGCTGAGTCACTTTTGTGACGCCAGCGAGCCACCCGATATCCTGTGTGTGACATTCAGCACGATCAGCCCCCCTGGGGTATCGCTGATCGTCGCAGAAATTCAGGACCTTTTTTTGATCCTGGTTCCCTCACAGGCAGCATCGCGCTGTGACGGCGGGACCACGTCCGCGGAAACCAAGGTAACAGGGTTTTCAGGCACCGGCAGCGTTTTGGAAACCCGCTGTGTACCTTGGATACCAGCTCCCTGCATCGGGGCGTGGATCCAAGGTACAGGGGGTTTCTAGGCAAGCCCCCCCCGGAAACCCCGTGTACCTTGGTTACCAGCGACGCTGGCTCCCCCCCTGTCACACCAAGCGATGTGTCCTTCAGCGGGAAACCAGCGATTCAAAAAAAGTTCCACTTTAACGACGATCCGATACCCGGCAGGGGGCGATCGTCGTGAATTCAAAACCCAGCGAATCGCTGGTGACTCGCGCTGGTCACAAAATAGGACTCAGCGCGATCTCGGTACGAATTCCTATTGAGACGGCCCTTAAGTGGAAAGCTTAATTTGATTGCTTTCCCACTTTCACTTCAGGTCACCAGGGACAAATCGTGACGTCAGAGGGAACGTTAACAAAAAATAGGGGTTCCCTTCGAAAAAAAAAATGGCTGGGTCCCCCCTACTTTGTTAACCAGCCAGAGAGCAGACCGCGAGGCCTGGATTTTCAGGCTGTTAAGGAGCCAAACCATGGGACCTTGCCAGCCTGATAAACCAGGCCACAGCAGTCTCATATCTTGGCTGATTAAAAAAATAGGGGGACCCCCGAAAAAAAAAAGGCGTGGGCCCCCCTTTTTTGTTAACCGCCAAAAGAGACCGCTGAGGCCTGGATTTTTTCAGGCTGTTAGGACCCCAAGATCCATGACCTTCCCCTGATAATAAGCCACACATCTGCATATCTTGGCTGATTAACAAAAAAGGATCCCCCGAAAAAAAAATGGCGTGGGGTCCCCCTTTTTTGTTACCAGCCAATGAAGCAGACCGCTGAGGTGGTTTTTCAGGCGGTAAGGATCCAATATCCTGGCCCCTTGCCACCTGATAAACCAGCCACAGCTCGCTAGCTTGGCTGGTTAACAAAAATGGGATCCCTCAAAAAAAACGCGTTGGGTCCCCCCTTTTTTGTTAACCAGCCAAGTAAAATCAGATTGCTTGGCCGGTATTAAAAAATGCAAGGCCCGATTTTGGCCCCAACGCCTGATAATACCAGGCTACGCAGCCCACATTTGGCCCATCAAAAAGGCCCAAAATTGTGGCATTTACCCGGCCTTCCCCACTTGCCCTGTACGGTGGAAAGGGGAATAAGGGTAATTTTCACCGTTATTGCACGGTGACAAAAGCCCGGTTAATAATGGAGAGGCGTCAATAAAAACAAAACCCATCCATTATTAATCCAAAGTTTTTAAATGTTTAAAAAAAAGACAAAGCAAAAAAAAAATCTTTTAATGAAATAAGAACAACCAGTTTTCATTTTTTTTATTTACTCTCATTCCGCGACGCCACGATCCCTGTAAAAAAAGAAAAAAAACAAACCAACAGTATACCACCGTCCGACCAGTCCATAACGACGTCCCACGCGATCCAGCTCGCTAATTGCAATACAGGCAGAGCCTTCATCGCACCAGCACAGCTGATTACCTGTTCCCGGCGGGACGCATCGGACGCTGCTTTACGGCCGGGTTACCCAGCAGTCACTGCAGTTATCGCGAGAAACTGCATTGACCGTTGGGGAAAGAAGTTGCGGCCAGAACAGTCCGGACGGACCCCGAGACTTCTTCCGGTAATGCCCGACCCTGCGACCCGACCGACGGGACACTGACGGACAGGACAATCCCGATTCCGGAACCGATATGACGAAAAAACGGAACCGAACGGAATTCCGATACGCAATACCCGATACCCGATATTTGCAGTATCGGAATGCCAACCCTATTGCGTCCTGTCAACTTACATTTTTTATGGGCGTTCTGCTACCCTCCGGGGTCCATCCCGAAATGGTTTCCCCTGCCTTTGGCCTAGGTGCCCCATCTCCGTATATGAGTTCCAGCAACGTTGCGGTCCTTGGTAGGCTTTGGAGCACAGGTCCCCGCTTATAACCGGTCACAAACGTCAGTGGTACTTTCGGTTGGACATGCCTCTTTTCCTTCTGCTACCCGTCCGGGGTCCAGACCGCAATGGTTCCCCCATGCCTTTGGCCAGGTGCCTCCATCTCCTAAAACATTCCAGCAACGTCTGCTGGCCTTGGTATGCTTTGGAGCCAGGTACCCCTCTTAGTAAATGTGACAGTAAGTCAGCTGGTACCGGTTGGACATTGCCTTTTTCCTTCTGCACCCGTCCGGGTCCAGTACCGTCAACTGGTTCTCCCCATGCCTTTTGGCCTATCCCCATCTCCGTATATGAGTTCCGCAACGCTCGGTCCTGGTAGTGCTTTGGAGCACAGGACCTCCGCTTTAGTCCATTCCCCAAATAACGCCTGGTACCGGTTTGTGACTTGCCTCTTTTCCTTCGCTGCCCCTCCGGGTTCCAGCCAGTCCCACTGGTCCTCTTACTTCCTTGTCTCTTGTTCCACTGATACCCGCCGGGTTCCATAACGTCAGCTGGTTCTCTAAATTAGACACCTTAAAGACCACCCAAAGAAGATACAAACAAGGACGACAAATGAAGCCAACCAGCCTGAACACCATCACAAAAAAAAATAAAAGTCCCTGAAAATACACCAAACAGGACAAAGAAGGTAAGCAAAAACAAGATACAGAACAACAGATAAAAACAATAACAAAGATCAAAAAGAAAGAACATGAAGTATAAGACCAAAAATGAAACAAATATATGCTCTAAATTCTAAGAAAAGGGAAGAAGACTAGCAGGAAATGGGGGTGAGTCCGTTCCTCCTCGTGGTGCCCCTGGAAAATGCCTGCGCTGCAGGCTAAACTGAACACGGACAAATACTGTTGTATTTAAATCTTTTTACAGCAAGAACGGAAGAATGAAAAATTCATACTTTTACAGATTACAAGTACAGGAATCTCTGTCACAAATAAGAATATGATGAAGAAGATAAGAGGAAGAAGATGAAGAATTTGAATATGAAGAAGATTAAATAGTGTAAGATTCTTTGTCTCTGTTGACAGTTCCTTGAAACTCATTTTCCGTCGGCCATTTTGCTTTCTGTCTTTCTGCAGCTCTTGCCCTCAGTTATATGGAGTTTCCAGTTTTTCATGTTTCCCGCCCTGATTCTTCCCTTGCTTCTTAAGCAGCCTCAGCTGAACAATCAGTGCTCCTGGAATCAAGCCTCAGTCAGTCTGTGACCTGACTCCTGGAAGCCTTGACTTGTACTCCAGCTATTCCCTACTGAGGAACCTTGGAACACTTTTGGACTCTGGAAACCTGCTTTTGGTGAATCCATGTTTGCAGAGGAATTACGGTACAGAAAGAGATCCTGAACCTGCTTTGGAGATTTATTGTAGTGCTTGAAGTTACTCTGGCCTGCTGTGTCTCCTGTCGCTTTCCTGCAAACTGTTTGAACTTTTCAGCATGCTTGCATGAAGTAATACAAGTCATTTCATTTCAAACCTATGTCTCCTGTGTTTTCCCTCGCACCCAAGCACAAGACGCTATAGGAACTGTACACGATACATGACAAGATTCAGGAGCCAAGTTTAGTGTCTGCTGGGTCTGGGAAAGCCGTGTCTCTTGACTGTGGAATCAGATGTCCGTTTAATACCTTATGTGATGACAGTGGTTGTGACTTCTCACAACCATTCCAGGTGAGCGCATTCCCTTAAAATTTTACTCTGGAGTGTTACACAGTAAACACATTTTTTTTTTTTTTTTTTTCCTTTCCTCTTCTCCTTCCAGCACCTCTGCCTTAAAAGATCTGGAAGATGGAGGCCCGCATAAAGGAACTTTGCGGAGTGATGATACAATCCTTTCAGATGTACAGTCTTTAAAAACCCGTTTTGCAAGCCTACAGGACCTCACTAATCATAATTTGCAAGTGTTTGGACAGACAACCCAGGAATTGCGAGCCAGGATTGAGGTCTAGAGGAACGAGCCCAGCTCCTGCCATAACCCCAAGTTCTGGGATCCCCAAATTACCTCCTTTTCGTTTTGCGGTGAACGTGAGAAATTCAGGGGATTTAATTAATCAATGCAATTTATTTTTCTCTGCACATGCTTCACAATTTCCCACTGAACGATCCAAAGTGCTTACTATAATCATGTTGCTTACCAATAAGGCTTTGATTTGGGCAAACCCTCTGATTGAGACTGAGGATGATTGTTTGAATCACCTTGATGCTTTTATTTCAGCCATGGGCAGGTGTTTGATGACCCCAATCGAGGGGCAACAGCTGAAGCAGCCATGTTAACTTTGCGCCAAGGTAAGCGTTCAGTACCGAATATGCCTGGATTTCAGGAGATGGGCTCTTGATACCACTTGGGACACTTCCGCTAAAAAATCTATTTTTCGGAAAGGGTTGTCTCCACTGATTAAGGATGAACTTGCTCGTGCCGACCCTCCCACTGCGTTAGGTGACTTTATAACTATTGTATCCGTATTGATGCTCGTCTGACTGAACGCAGACAAGAGAGATGGTTCGAAATAATCGCACTAACTTTTACTACCTCCCTCCTCAGCTAAGAACCTTTGAGTAAAGGGTACAAGGGAACCAGAACCTGAACCCATGCAGGTTTGGACTCTTTACCAAAGACGGGTTAGTGATGCACGCAAAAACATCGTATAAAAAGGAAATCTATGTTTCTACTGTGGTAAGTCAGGGCACTTCATTATAAACTGCCCCAGCCATTCTCGTAAGACTACTGCGCAGTCATTCACTGTGAGTGTTGCGAGAGGAGCTCTGTCATTCCGAGCCCCAGGCTCCAAGAGATCTGCTGCAAGAGATCTTGATTTCTCGGACTTAAACTCTGGTATTCTGGGGACGATGACGGATAAAGCTGCAATTTTTCAAGTTTCCTCAGCGGTTTGTCCCAGCTGAGTTGTAAAAGAAACAATTCTCATTGCTTCCTTTCCATCAAACTCTGGGTTGACTCAGTCTGGGTGCTAGCTTGCTATGATCGATCAGGAGCAAGTGGAAATTTTATGGATATCTCCTTTGCTCTGAAACAGGGGATACGTTCAGTGAAGAAGGCTACTCCAGTAAAAGATGGGGACTGTGGATGGCTCTCTACTGACTTCTGGACCAGTGGACAAGAAAAAAGAGCCTTTGAGGGTCCTTATGCGTAAAGATCATCAGGAGAAAATTCTTTTTTGCTTATCTCTTTCTCCCCACTTTCCCATCATTCTAGGGCTACCATGGCTGCAGCGCAGAATCCTACGATTAACTGGAGACCAAGGAATTACACTTTCCGGAGAAACAGATGAGTCAAGGAGTTTCAGCTTGCTCTGTTCCTAAAGGAACCAGTCATCCCCTGAACTACCAGCTGTATACCAGGACTATGACGTTTTATGTGACAAGAAGAACGCGATCAGCTTCCTCCCTCACCGTCCATATGATTGTCCAATTGATTATTACCCGGAGCCGAGATACCTTTTGGTAAGATCTACCCCTAGCGGGCCCAGCTAAAAGCTTTGAAGGATTATATAGATGAAAATTTAGCCAAGGGCTTCATACGCCCCTCTTCATCTCCCGCAGTGCACTCATCTTCTTTGTGAAGAAGAAAGAGGATCTCTGAGACCCTGCATAGACTATAGGGAACTCAATAAGGTTACTATTAGAAACCGTTATCCATTGCCTTTAATCCCTGAGTTTTTTGGAGAGAGTGCGGCATGCCAAAATTTTCTCTAAACTGGATCTCCGTGGGGCCTATAACTTGTCCGTACAGACCTGGGGATGAATGGAAGACTGCTTTCAGGTCACGCTATGGACACTTTGAATATCTAGTTATGCCTTTTGGTCTGAGTACCCGCCCCAGCCACTTTCCAACACTTCGTGAATGATATCTTCAGGGATCTCCTAGATACATTTGTGGTGATTTATCTGGATGATATTCTAATTTTTTTCTAACTCCCCAGAGGAACATCATGGACATGTGAGAATGGTCTTAGAACGCCTAAGACAAAACCATCTCTACATCAAACTTGAAAAATGTGAATTCCATAGGACCGAAATTCAATTTCTGGGTATGTACTATCTACGCAAGGGATTAGTATGGATGGAAGCAAGACCCAAGCCATCAAGGATTGGCCAATTCCTAGAAATGTGAAGGAGGTGCAGCGTTTCATCGGGTTTGCCAACTTCTATAGACGTTTCATTAAGAATTTTTCTGAGGTAGTGTCACCTCACCCAACTTACCCGAAACAGTCTAGGTTCTCCTGGACCCCGCAAGCTCGGGAAGCATTTTCCTGTTTAAAGGATAAATTTACCACCGCACCTATCTTAGTACATCCCAACCCCAGCTTGCCTTCATAATAGAGGTGGATGCTTCAGACTGTGCCGTTGGAGCTATACTGTCTCAGAGAACAGGTGAGAAGAATGTCTTGCATCCCTGTGCCTTCTTTTCCCAGCAGTTGTCTTCGGCTGAGAGGAACTACGATGTGGGCAATAGAGAATTGTTGGCCATTATTGCCGCCTTCAAGGAAGGAAACACCTTCTTCAGGGAGCTGCACAGCAAATAGTTGTCCTGACAGACCATCGTAACCTTGAATTTATCAGGTCGGCTAAGTGCCTGACTCCTCGCCAGGCTCGCTGGAATTTTTTCCTAAACCAATTTAATTTTGTCATTTCTTATAGACAGGATCGCGCAATGGAAAGGCTGATGCACTCTCTAGGATTCATTCAGCAGAGACACGTCCATTTTACTCCTCCTAAGACTATTCTTCCTGACTCTAGATTCCTGGGAGTGATTCATAATCAAGACCTACTTAAGGACATCAAGGAAGCATACCATGCGGATTCTTTGTTGGCTCAACCCCCAAGGGACGTAAGTCTTGTCTTTAAGAATGGTGTGTGGATTCAGGGACAACGTCTGTATATACCTGAAACAGTCAGATTGAGAGTATTGCAACTCATCCATGATTCCAAGATAGCCGGGCATAGGGGAATTCTAAAGACACAAGAATTTCTTTCTCGTTTCTTTTGGTGGCCCACTTACAGAAAGATGTCTTAAACTATGTCACTTCATGTGAAGTCTGTGCAAGATGCAAAACACCTCGCTCCTCACCAACGGTCTGTTGCAACCTCTTCCCACCCCGTCCCGCCCGTGGGATCCATTTCTATGGACTTCATTGTGGAGTTACCAACCTCTCAAGGGAAGAACACCATTCTAGTGGTGGTTGACCGTCAACAAAGGCAGCTCATTTTATCCCTTGTGTCGGCTTACCCACTGCAAAACAGACATCAGACTTGATGATTAAGAATGTGTTTCGCTTACATGGAGTACCGGATGAGGTCATTTCGGATCGAGGGGTGCAATTCACTTCAAGGTTTTGGCAAAATTTCTGTGCAGCATTGGACATTAAAGTAAACCTTTCTTCTGCTTTTCATCCCAGACTAATGGACAGACAGAAAAGAACCAATCAGACCCTGGAGCAGTATCTCCACTGTTTTATCTGCCACCTACAGGATGATTGGGTGGATCTACTTCCACTGGCTGAGTTCTCTTATAACAACTCTCAGAGCACCTCCACTAAGCAGTCTCCTTTTTACTCCAATCTAGGTTATCATCCTAACATTCTTCCTCGATTTCCCATAGATACGCCCTTGCCGCAGTGGCTGAAAGAATCACTTCTTTACAAAAGAATATGGATCTTCTAAAGGAAAATCTAGAATTGGCTCAGGAAAGGTACAGAAAGCAGCAGATAAATTTCGTAAAACCCGCACCAGCTTTCAAGGTAGGAGATTTGGTCTGGCTGTCAACCAGAAATCTTAAATTAAAGATTCCATCGTCTAAATTGGGACATAAGTACATTGGACCTTATAAGATCAATAAGATTATAAGTGCTGTTGCTTGTCGTCTTCAACTACCCAGAACTATGAGAATCCACCCTGTCTTTCATGTATCCCTACTAAAGGCTGCAACACCCAATACGTTTCCTGGACGTTCTTCTCCTTGCCCTGACCCAGTGCTGGTCGATGGTCAGGAAGAATTTATGGTGGAAAGGATTCTAGATTCCAGGTTGTACAGAAATCAGTTGCAATATTTGATTAAATGGCAGGGCTACCCAGTGGAGGACAACTCATGGGAACCAGTCAATAATGTAAATGCTCCTCGCCTGCTCCGCCAGTTTCATCAGAGGTACCCTGACAAGCCTGGTCTGAGGTCATCCGGAGGTTGTCCCTAAGGGGGGGAGTAATGTAAGGTTCTTTGTCTCTGTTGACATGTTCCTTGAAACTCAGTTTTCCGTCGGCCATTTTGCTTTCTGTCTTTCTGCAGCTCTTGCCCTCAGTTAATATGGAGTTTTCCAGTTTTCATGTTCCCGCCCTGATTCTTCCCTCTTGCTTCTTAAGCAGCCTCAGCTGAACAATCGTGCTCCTGAATCAAGCCTCAGTCAGTCTGTGACCTGACCCTGGAAGCCTTGGACTTGTACTCCAGCTATTCCCTACTGAGGAACCTTGGAACACTTTTGGACTCTGGAAACCTCTGTTTGGTGAATCCATGTTTGCAGAGGAATTAGGGTACTGAGAAGAGATCCTGAACCTGCTTTGGAGATTTATTGTAGTGCTTGAAGTTACTCTGGCCTGCTGTGTCTCCTGTCACTGTTCCTGCAAACTGTGTGAACTTTTCAGCATGCTTGTATGAAGTAATACAAGTCATTTCATTTCAACCTATGTCTCCTGTGTTTTCCTCGCACCCAAGCACAAGACATATAGGAACTGTACACTATACATGACAAATAGTTTAATAATAACAATATGAGTAATGTAAACAAAAACATGAATAGCAAGAAGTTTAAGAAGAAGATTAAGAAGGTGAAGATGAAAAAATAATTTGATGAGAAAGATGATGCTGCTGAAGATTATGAAGGAGAAAGTGTGGCACTGGCAAAAGTTAAAAAGGTGAAGAGCATGGAAGTTGTGAAACATACATATTTGCCAAAATAGAAAAAAGGTTAACAACATTGTCAATTTGTTCGTCAATCCAAACGTATTTCCAAAAAAAAAATTTTTAATGCTATTCCAATGCATTGGGTTAAACATGTATGCCTTTATTGTCTCCTCAACCCCCCCCAATACATTCTACATTACTCTTTGTTGTTTTCCTTACAATTAACCAACAAGGCAAGAATGGGTTTTTTTTAATGTCGATATTTGGTTCCCATAGACTTACATGGGACTTCCGGTATCGGTATGGGGGTATCCCCGATATTTTAGTGATATCGGCGATACATTCCGATCCGATATTTTTAGATATCGAGCAGTATCGCTCAACACTACTAGATAGATAATAGATAGGTAGATAGATAGATAGATAATAGATAGATAATAGATAGAAAGATAGATAGATAATAGATAGGTAGATAAGATAGATAATAGATAGATAGATAGATAGATAGATAGATAGATAGATAGATAGATAGATAGATAGATAGAGAGATAGATAGATAGGTGATAGATAGATAGATAGATAGATAGATAGATAGATAGATAGATGATAGACAGATAGATAGATAGATAGATAGATAGATAGATAGATAGATAGATAGATGATAGATAGATAGATAGATGGATAGATAGATAGAAAATAGATAGATAATAGATAGATATTACATAGATAATAGAATGGTGCATAAATAGTTAAAGACCCATGCTCACACACACACACACACACACACACACACACAAAATCTTCATGCAATAGCGTTAATTTAAAAAAAATGGGAAAAAAATGGTGTGGGCTCCCGCCAATATTCTGCGCCAGTGGGGGAAAGCCGACGGCTCGGGCCAATATTTCTAGCCCGGGAAAGGGCTAATACCTATCGAGCTTCCCAGGCTATAAATAGCTAGCCTTTACTGGCTGTTAAAAAAAGGGGGACCAAAAAAAAATGACATGGGGTCCCCCAGTAATTTAAAGCCAGAAAGGCTACGCAGACAGCTGCGGGCTGATATTCATAGCCTAGGAAGGGGCCATGAGTTAGGGGTCGAGTTCCTGATCCTGCACAAGGGGAATCTCGGGTTATCCCCGCTGCAGTCTCCCATCCGTCTCCAGCCACAGTGGAACCTGCTCAGCAGAGACGTCAGTCCCAGCGTCTTACTCAGTCTAATGCTGTGCAGAGGATGACTGCTGCTTCTCCAGGTCCTGCCATTGTAGCCAGTGCAGGTCAGTGGCAAGCAGACTCAGTTGGGACTAAGTCTTGTGTTTTCCTTTCTGAGCATGCCCAGGGTAAGATCTCTCATAGGAGATCAGGTGCCACATGCTCGGCTGCTGCAGCAGCTCCTATTGGTCTGCCAGGAAGGTCCTGAAACTGCATGTGTTCTTGTACAGTTTCTCATTGGTCCTTTTCTGGTAGGTCCTGCAGTTGCTACTATAAAAGGGTGGCATGGCCGTGCCGCCATGCGCTAGTATCAATTGCATTATGTGCTTTGCGCCAGTGTGATCTTGCACGCATGTGGCTCGGCTGAAATGGCTCGGCTGAAATAAGCCCCTAGAATACTGGCACCTCCGGTGAGGAGACTTGTACGCATGTGTTTAGGGCTTGGCTGAAATAAGCCCCTAGAATACCGGCTTCTCCGGTGAGGAGATTGTCTGATTGCATTGCTGATTGCATTACCAGGGACTGCTGTCTGCACAGCAGTTGTCTGTGCATCCCTGTGGAGTTAACAGGACACAGTCCATATCTCTGCGTCTCTACCTTAGTGACTCTGTAGTGTAAAAGAGCTCGCTTATACCTTCATATAGTGCCACAATAGCTATATTTGCGACTCTGTGAAGTAACAGAGTTCGCCTATACCGCCATCTTGCTGGCAGCAGGCTCTGCCTGCACGGTGGACCCCGGTCTGCGAACGCACCCACTATTTATATTTATCTGGTGCGTTCCGCAGACCTTAACACCATTGATATTGGCGCACCCCCCTGGCTAAAAATACCAGCACTCAGCCGCCCAGAATTGGCGCATCTGTACTATGCGCCAATTCCGGCACTTAGCCCCTCTCTTCCCACTCCCTGTAGTGGTGGGATATGGGGTAATAAGGGGTTAATATCACCTTGCTAGTGTAAGGTGATATTAAGCCCGGTTAATAATAGAGAGGTGTCAACAAGACGCCTATCCATTATTAATCTTGTATTAAGAAAGGGTTAAAAAAAAAACACCACATGCATAAGAATAAAGTGTTTTAATGAAATAAAACACAACACGTTTTTCATATCTTTATTATATGCTCAGATCCAAGCGACGCCCTCGATCTCCTGTAATAAAACGTAAAAAGATAAAACAACCATATACTCCCTGTCCGACGCAGTCCAATTAATAACGAATGTCCCACGACGGTCTCCCATATAGAACAGTGACATCATGTGATGCCACTGCTCTGTAGGGCCTCCCAGTGATGCACTGACAGGAGACAATGGCTCCTGCAGTGCATTACTGAGTTCATTCTCTCACTTTATGGCAATACTGCGTGGGAATTTTCTCGCCCAGCATTGCCGGTGAGAGAATGAACTGTAGTGATGTCATTCTCTCCCGGCATCTGAGCGATACACAGGAGTGTATCACAGGGGCTGTGTAGAGCGCTGACATCACCCTATGTCAGTGTTTTATACCGGAGATCATCGTGGGACACTCGTTATTATCTGGACTACAGCGGACAGGTGATGTATAGGTTGCGTTATTATTTTATTTTTATTACAGGAGACAATGGCATCGGGAATAGGTATGTACTCTTGTTATGGAAATTTGGTTAGGATAAATCTATCCTGCAGTGTTTGCTGCTGCTGTTCCCAATCTTAGACTAAGTGTCTTTTTGAGCGCTCAAACGAAATGAGGACTGTCCACACGGAAGTGTCAGTATAACAGTACGTCAAGACCAAGAGTTTATTATTCATTCAAGGTTTTATACTTTTACAAAAAGGGGCTGGTTAGTCAATTAACATACAATTAAAAGCTGCTAGATTATTTGCTGTTTTAGTGTAAGTATATCAAAAAGGGCTGAAATGGCAGGTTTACTAAATCTGCCCTAGTGACAAGCAAAAAATAGTCATCTCCTCAGAACATCTGCCATGAGTTCCCTTTTCTAAGCAGAAAAAGTCCCTGCAGCTATCTATCACTCTTACTCGCCTGACTTATGTAGGTCAGGGGTGAAGTCTTAAGCAATTGATTATAGCTTGTGTCAGCTTTGCATAGATATGTGTTTAGGACAGACTTTTAGCAAGTGAGATCTACCTGAATAGTGAATACATATATATGAATATACATTGAATATGTGGAATACATATATATTTCCATGACAGTCCCCCCTTAGATACCACTTGCCCTATACCTGCTCCTGTCCCAAAGCGCTGCAACTCTTTTGTGCTGCCGATGGGCTGGCACATGTCTAACACATGCACCCCTCATCGATGCAGGCTTTTCGCAAATAGGCGGTCAGGAGATCTGTCCCTAGCAGGGGTTCATGTGTTTGCAATCATAGTCTCTTTATTCAACTGCATGTTCAGAAAAACGTGTGCATTCTTCATCAGGTAGGTCATCTGTCTGTTCAGTCAGAGCATCCACGACATCATTCATGGCTTAGGTGTCTCTTCTGGTACGGGAGCTTCCTTGCAATGCGATACGTGGATCCAAGCAGGCTTTCCCTCTAGTTTCACAGATGTTGGTGTCATCTGGGGCTCTTGGACAGGGCCATCAAATCTGGGATCAAGTGTTCTCATTTTCCAACTTTTTCACCAACACCCAGTCTCCTGGCTTTCAAGGAGTGCGTACCGGGCACTGAGTCTGGATCTGGCAGTGAAGAGAAAAACTCGAGAATGGACATTAGTTTTTGACCAATTCAATTACATAAGCAAACAAGATATCATTTTGCATATTCTGCTGCTGAGGGAAGAATGCACCTAACTTGGGAGTAGATCCAAACAAAATTTCATATGGTGACAGCTTTTCTGGTCTCTGGGAGTGTGCCTTACGCTAAACAGTGCAATTGGGAGTGTGTAGGCCTAAATCTGACCCTACTGCTAACCAAATCTCTTGTGTCAGATTTGCTGTGAATGCGGGTCCCTGATCACTTTCTATCACTTCTGGAACCCCATATCGGCACACTATTTTCCGAAAGTAGCTTCTCTGCAGTAGTCTCTGCTGACTTGGAAGGCTTCTGTCCATCTTGAAAACACTTCTTTTACCACAACGGCGTATTCTAATCCTTCACTTGGCGATATCTGTATGTGGTCTATCTGGATCCTCTGAAGCTGGTAGAGTGGTCTTGCCAGATGAGGTGAGGGGGACTTTCTTCCACACGTCCAGGCTTGTATTTGCAAGGTCAGACAGCTGCTGGTGAATTTGGCTGTTAGGGTGGAGATCCCTGAAGCGAACCAGTAAGCACCAATCAGATCATTCAACTGTGTCTTTGATCTGTGTGTGTGGGTCCATTTGCCCATTGGACCACCATAGGGTGCATATTTTGTGGGAGGCAGGGTTTGGAGTCCATTGTAGATAGCCTTCCTTCTTCACGTGTTGCTTCTTTCGCATTCAGCTCTTCTTCTCCTTTTGGAGCTTGGTCTTGCAACTTCTTGAGCAGATCCCAGGACGTCTTTTTGTCAGGTTTCTTGTCTTCGGTCGTCATGTAGTAGCCATCCGGCTCTACAACCTCTCCCACTTCTCCATGTTGTCTTCTTTTGGCCGCTTCTTCGGCTGCCATGTCCGCCATGTTATTGCCTCATGCCTCTTCTGTTCTCAGTTTTCCATTGCACTTTGATTTTTCAAATTGCCACCATTTTGGAAGTTGGAGTACACCCAGCAGGTCCCGGAAGGCTCCATGATGCTTCACGGTTGTCCCGCTTGCTGTGATGAAGTCCCTTGCAGCCCAGATGGGCCCAAAGTCGAGTGCTATGCCATGCGAGCACCTGTAGTCGGTGTAGATGTTTGCAGTCTTGCCTTCTGCCATCTGGCAGCCCTTCGTCAACGCTATCAGTTCTGCTTCCTGGGCTGACAGGCTAGGTGACAGACTTCTGGACCACAGGATTTCTTGATTGCTGGTCACTGCACTTCCAGTGTGGAATCTTCTTCATCATCTGCAAATCTGGAGCCATCCAAGTAGAGGATAAATTCTGTAAATTTTGTTCTGAAAAGTATTGTATCCCCCCTTGGGAGTGGGAGTGGAGTGGCCGGTCTGGAGATGGTGACATTGTGAGACAAAGGCGATAGAGGCGAAGATGCCTGGCGGTGGGGATATTATTGTTGGTTGAGCTTGATTGAGGATTGCCAAGATGTCGTGCGGAGTGAGAGTTTCCAGTGGCTGTCCAAAAGTGATGTCAGCAGTTTTGTCCAGGAAGGTGTATGCTGCAGATACTGCCATCAGGCAGGAGGGTGCTCCTCTTGCAACTGGACCCAAGCGGGCTGAGAGGCAGCCTAAAAGCCTCTGTTTTCCCCCATGAATCCGTGTCAGGACTCTAGTAGCATGACCTTCTTTCTTTCATCAGGTAGACGGAAAGGCTTCTCATAGTCAGGTAGGCCTGGTATTGGCGCTGAGACTGTGGAGTTCTTCCAATTTCCTGAATGAGTTGAAGGCTGCATCTGATAGAAGGAGCGGGATTGCGTTGATGCAAGCGCACAGAGGCTGCATTAGGACTGAGGCATCAGGGATCCATGTTCTGCATCACGACACTAGACCAAGGAAGGCCTGCAGCATCTTCGGAGTTGTTGGGGGAGCCATTTTCTCCACAGTGGTCTTCCAGTCATTTGACAGGTGTTTAGTCTTGTGGGCAATACAGTGTCCCAGGGATGTAACTTGCTTCTGACACCACTGGACTTTGTTCTTCCAGACCTTGCATTACTGTTCCTCCAGGTAGAGTAGAAGAGACAAGGAATGGGCTGTGCAGGTATCGATGTCAACCCCACAAAGGAGAAGGTCATCCACGTGTTGTAGAAGAGTGGCTCCTGCATAGTCTGCAATCCAGCTGACGAGGATGGAGGACATTGCCTTGGTGAACCTTGAAGGGCTGTTCTGAGCACCCTGGGGCAACACTGTCCATATGCACTGCACTGGCGCATGAAGGCAAGCAGGTCATCTAGGTGGAGGGGAACACTGAAGAAGGCACTGGCCAGGTTGATCACCGTAAATACCGTTGCGGTAGCTGGGACCTTTGAGAGCAGAGTGTGCGGGTTCAGCACTGTTAGAGTTTCAAATACCGTAGCCTCTTTCACGGCCTTCAGGCCTTGCACCATTCTGAACTCGGTTGGTTCTCCTTTTACAGTCTTTTTCTTCACTGTGGAAAGCTGGGAAAACAAGCCGTCTACTAGGATCCACATCATGAGAGATGACGACCAGCTGGCTTTCTTGTTCTCCACCAAGGCAGTCACTGTGTTAACACCTGCTCTGATCACAGGGGGTCTTCTTGTTGGGACGTCTCCTTCACCGGCTGCTATTTCTCAGCACGGGCCATCAGTTGTTTCTTTTTCTCCAGCTCGGTCTCAGGTCAGTATTTGTGCACCAGTTTGAAGAGCTGAGTGGCCTTTTGCTGGTCTAGGGCGTGGGTCAACTGGTTGATTGCATGGGGCACCTCCTGGTGCTTGCAAAAGATGAACCTCTGGCGTTGGAGCCGGATGTGATGCTGCCATTCCATGAAGTGAGTAGGGTCCTTCTTAAGTTGAATATCCTGGCCAATGTCAAAGTTCTCAGGCCGTCTTCTTAGGTGAGTTCACTTAGACCTTCAGTTGGTCAGAGGCATCTTGACTCTGGTGATGGAGTGGCTTTCTGGTACTATGTCCAGCACCTCCTGTGATAGGCCTGCAGTGGTTGTTTGAGGTTCCTGTTTCTTCTTGGGTCAGGGGTGAAGAAAGTGTCACGGTCCCATCTTCTTGTAACACTCTGGTCGCCTTCAGCTTCTGCAGTAGGTCCACTCCCAATGGGTTGAGGGTGCAGGTCTTTGACACAACAAACTGGGACATGATAGAGTGTTCTGGCTGAGTCCACACGCTCAGGGGCTTCATAATCTGGAAATATCTGACTTGACCATCAATTCCCATGCAGGACGCAGAAGATTCTGATAGATAGGTGAGGTTGCGGAGTTCCACAAGAAAAGATCTGACTATGCCATCCACTCTCAGGATATTGGTCCCACTGGTGGGGTTCCCTGTGGACCTGGCCTGCTCCTGTCCTATGGACTGGGTTCTTCACTGCTTTCTGTGTTTCTTCTTTGACCTGTTCTTCTGGGCGAAGTCAGTGTTCTGCACTGGTTCCGGAAATGGCCAAACTCGCCACAGTAGCAATACTGGAAGTCCCCTCTGTCCCAGCGGGTCTCAATCATTTTTGCTACTGCGAGCAAGGTATCCATTGCTATTGACGTGTACTCAGGCCTGGCTACTACCAGTGGTTTCCTGATTGGTTCTCTCAGTCCATGCACAAAGGCCTGTGCCAAACATCCGTCTTTGTGTCTGATCATGGGTAATGAGGCCCAAATCTTGAAACACTTGCATCACTCTGTCATGGAACTTCTCTACAGACTCTGTCTGGTCTTGGCTCGTGACATGTAGACTGAGAGCTTGTCAGCAAGCAAAACAGTCACGGTTCCAACTTTCTCCGGGGATCACACAAAACATGAAACACATACACAGCAGGAGCAAACACCTTATATCCCAGGGTTTTGGATAAGGGTGTGGACTTTTTACACTACCTGGGAATGCGGTGGTGACCACACCTGACCGGCACCACCTCAGACCTCCTCAGAACATCTGCCATGAGTTCCCTTTTCTAAGCAGAAAAAGTCCCTGCAGCTGTCTATCACTCTTACCCGCCTGACTTATGTAGGTCAGGGGTGAAGTCTTAAGCAATTGATTATAGCTTGTGTCAGCTTTGCATAGATATGTGTTTAGGACAGACTTTTAGCAAGTGAGATCTACCTGAATAGTGAATACATATATATGAATATACATTGAATAAGTGGAATACATATATATTTCCATGACACTCTATGTTATGTGTTGTATGTTATGTGTATGTTCTATGTTATATGTTATGTGTATGTTCTGTATGTTATGTGTTATATGTTATGTGTATGTACTGTATGTTATGTGTTTTATGTATGTAATGTGTTGTATGTTATATGTATGTTACGTGTTGTATGTTATATGTATATACTGTATGTTATGTGTTCAAATTCAAATTCAAATTCAAAGAAGCTTTATTGGCAGGACTAAATACACATTAGTTTTGCCAAAGCAAGTGTACCAAAGGGGGATAGGGATAGGGATGTTGAGTAGGGGCAGATCCAGGGTGGGGGCTATGGAAGTCCATGGCATAGGAAGGGGTGATGGGGGCGCAGGTCCAGGGTGGGGGCTATAAAAGTCCATGGCATAGGGAGGGGTGATGGGGCAGATCCGGGGTGGGGGCTATAGAAGTCCATGGCATATCATAGTTCTCTTTCTCGCAGTCTATGACATTCGCTCACATACCGCGCTGCTATCTCCGCTGCTCTCTCTTCTTCCCCCAGCAAGATATATGTTTTCTCTTCCTCCTTCATGGTGATGAAATCCGGGAAGAGATGTGAGAGTCTCCTGAAGTGAGTGTCCCTTACTGCTGAGTATTTGGAGCAGTGTAGCAGGAAGTGGGTTTCGTCCTCTATGGCCTCCTGGTCACAGTGTTGGCATAGTCTTTCCTCCCTGGGCTTGTAGCTCTGCCTGTGTCGGCCGGATTCGATGGCCAGACTGTGGGCGCTGAGTCTATACCGGCTCAGGATCTGGCGGTCTCTGGGGTCTGGGAGTTTCTCCAGGTATGGGGCCAGACTGTAGTCTCTCTGTAGACTCCGGTACATGGTCAGTTTCTGGGAGCTGATGATGTCGTTCTTCCAGTCACTGACATACCTCTCCTGGCCTTCGTCTACCATCTTCCTGATTTCGGCTTTTGTCAGGTTGTTGTGATTGGTGTTCTGGTCGGGTTGGGTTTGGGTGAGCTGTTCCAAGGGTCCTAGTTTTTCTGTTTCACCTACGTGTGTCAGGGCTTTATGGTGATGGGAGCTTGGATTGCTCCTACGTAGGTGAGCCCGGAATGACAGTGCCCTCTTTAGAACCGTTAGGTGTAGAGGGAATCTGCCCAGCTCGGCCCGGCAGGCACTGTTGGAGGTGCTCCGATGGACTTGGAGAAGGTGCTTGCAGAATTCCAGGTGGAATATTTCTGTTGGGCTGGAATCCCATCTTGACCAGTCTGGGTAGGTGTGAGGACCCAGACTTCACTGCCATACAGGAGGATTGGGGCGATGACCGAGTCGAAGATTTTTAACCAGACCCTCACTGGTAGCTTCAGATGGTAAAGTTTCCTTCGGATGCCATAGAATGTTTTACATGCCTTGTCTTTCAGGGTCTCTATGGCTTGTTTAAAGCTTCCTGACCGGTGAATCTCTAGGCCCAGGTAGGTATATTTGTCTGTTCCTGTAAGGGCGCAGTTGTTGAGGACAAATGAAGGGTGCTGGTCTAATTTTCTCTTTCTCCTCTGGAACACCATGATGTTGGTTTTCTTTAGGTTGACCGGTAGTGCCCAGGTGGAGCTGAATTTCTCTAAGATTTTCAGGTTGTCTTGGAGGCCTTTCTCGGTTGGTGACAGAAGCAGCAGGTCATCTGCATACAGCAGGAATTTCACCTGGGTGTCGTGGAGGGTGGGACCTGGTGCTGTGGAAGATTCCAGAGCGGTAGCCAGCTCGTTGATGTAAATGTTGAAGAGCGTTGGACTTAGGCTGCAGCCTTGTCTGACTCCACGGCTCTGCTGGAAATAAGCCGTTCTTTTACCGTTCACACTCACACTGCAGAGGTTCTCGGTGTAGGAGCTTTTGATAATATCGTAGGTCCTTCCTCCTATTCCGCTCTCCAGCAGTTTCAGGAATAAGCCCGGGTGCCACACCGAATCAAAGGCCTTTTTAAAGTCCACGAAACAGGCGTATATCTTCCCGTTCTTTGTATTGTGGACGTGTCTCTGAATGAGGCTGTGCAGGGTATAGATGTGGTCAGTGGTGCGGTGGTTTGGCATGAACCCTGCTTGGCTCTTGCTGAGGACGTTATGTTCGGTGAGGAAACTGAGGATCCTCTTGTTCAGGATGCTGTTGAACAGTTTCCCCAGGTTGCTGCTGACACATATGCCTCTGTAGTTGGCTGGGTCATACCTGTCCCCATTCTTGTGGATGGGTGTGATGAGGCCTTGGTTCCAGGTACGAGGGTAGTAGCCGGCACTTAGCACAATATTGAAGAGTTTAACATGTATGTTATGTGTTGTATGTTATATGTATGTTACGTGTTGTATGTTATATGTATATTATGTGTTACATGTACAGTATGTTATGTGTTGTATGTTATATGTATGTACTGTATGTTATGTGTTATATGTATGTTATGTGTTGTATGTTATATGTGTGTTACTTGTTGTATGTTATATGTATGCTCTGTATGCTTTGTGTTATATGTATGTTCTGTATGTTATGTGTTGTATGTTACATGTATGTTACGTGTTGTATGTTATATGTATGTACTGTATGTTATGTGTTATATGTATTGTAGGGATTCGCTCTGGTAGGCCGAGGCCGGGCACGCAGTAATGAGGCAACACACAGGCTTTAAGTCCAAAAACAACGGTTTACTGTCTCTTTAAGACCAGGTAACAAAACATGACAAAAACATAAATGCATTCCATCTTTGCAAACTACTGGTCCCAGACTCACCCTTGCATGGGACGGGCTTGACTAAGCGGCTGCAAGCCAGCAGGGACCGCCAGGTGCCTTCCCGGGTGATCTGGACTCGCAGTGCTCACTGACACACTGTAACAGAAAGTCACTTCCAGGCTAACTCCAGCCAAACTCCTCAATAGAACCGCCTTGTTCTCAGTGTGGGACCGTCACAGGCTCCGCACACCCATGTGTCCAGTCCAGGTGCTATTCAGGACCCCCGTCCAACACCCTGGCCACCAAGTTCCAAGTCTCACCACGTGCTTCCAGGAAAATGATCCAACCCCAGGATCCTCCAACACTGACAGACCTTCCAGGAACCTTCCAGGCAGCCCTGTGCAGGACACACTCCCCACTGTCTCAGCCAGACTTCCAGAGACTAATCCATCTCCAACACAATCTCCTCTCCATGTGCCCAGCACTGCCTTTCATACCTGTAGCCACTCCCCAAGCCAAGGTATGAAGCACATGGTCTGGTCACCTGTTCATGACCTCATCACAGGTCCTTCACTCCACATACAATCACCAGTATGTAACATTCATTCTCCCACCACCAGTGGGCGGTGTATGTGTGGTTAGCATGTCCCACCCAGCTCACAAGCTAACCCTGTAGGTTCACCCTTAACAACAATCAGAACTCTTATGGGACTACAAGTCCCAGAACAACATTACTGACCTACAGCACAGAATAGCTCTGCTACACATACTTTCCATTTAGCACCATACCAGGGACTGGTTTCCCATCCATCTCATGCCTCCAGGCATAATTTGAGCAACTTATACAGCGCCCCCTAGGTGCCACATTAGTCATTATACCACATACCTTCCCCCTCTGTTTAAACTTGTTAGGTTGAACACCTGTTTCAACCCGAGGACCCCGAGACAGGTCACCCATGGCACCTTGCCCTACAAGTCGAGGGGACAGTCTCAGTCGATTTTGGGCATCCTGCAACATTATCTCTTGGTTAGGCCTTCCCGCCCCCAGAGGTCAGAATGTCGGCCTTGTTTTTTCCGTCGGTGTCACCAGACCCCTCCAGTACCGTCTCCTACGGTTGTTGCGGTCCTGAGTCCATCGTCCAGTCAAGCTTACTGGTTGATCTGAGTCTGACTCTCTATCTCTTTGTCCGCCACCGGGTCTCACACTTAGGTCACTCAGCCCTGAGCTAACCGAATCGTCATCTCTACCCCTCAGTGTTTCAGCTCATCTACTGCCAGTCCCCAGAGAAGCCTCTTGTTTCTCTATATGTTGGGATGGAAGCAGTCGCCATATTTGTTTCAATTCCTGCAGCTGTTCCTTCATCTGCTTTCTTCCTGAGATCAGCTGCTCTACTTCTCGTAGATACGTCACTCTATACTCCAGGAGCGTTCGGATGTTCTTCAGGCTCTCCACTGAGCCCACACCAATGAATGGAACCATGTCTTCTTCTCCAGCCACCTTGATCTCGCCATCAGCTGGAATCCTCACTCTCCTTACACCGGATCTATCTACCATCTCCTGCATCACTTTTCCAAGTCTTCCAACGACTCTACCCACCAGATTTCTGGGTACCGGAATTACCTCTTCTGCCAAGCCCAGCCGATTTTGATCTTCCTTGGCCTGCTCCAGATGTCGAGCGGCTTTCATGTTACTCAACATAATCATCTGTTTCGCGTGGAGACACTGCAGATGCATATCCTTCAGGACAGCCACTAGCTTCCCTGTGTCTTCCCCCTCTGCCAGGATCACCAACTGGTTCGTCTCGGGTGCCCAGTTCACACTATCGGCTTTTACCGCCTTTTTAAAGGCCTCATGCACCCCTCACTGGCACAGGCTTCTCGCATGTCTGCAGGTACCTTTATCACATACTTAAAGAGCAAAGTCTCCTTCTCTTCCTGGTTTACCTCGGACCCTTCCTCCAAGACCTCTGCCACGACCAGATGAGCGTCTTGTTCAGCTCTTAGTTCAAGATCCTCCTGATATTTACCTTCTTCAAGGCTCCTTGCCAAGATAGGTACTGGCACTTCCGCCTGGTCATCACTTGGGCATGGCCGCTGTATGTCTTCAACCCGCAACTTCTCCTTCTGCAGAAGACCTCTTACTGCTTCTCTGAGCACTTCCACATCTTCCCTTACGGTATTATTCACACTTTACCACTTTGCCAAGTGATCTCTGAGCTCAGAGACTTCATTCTCCAGCTCATCCACTCTTTGCTCAGCAGTTTGTCTCAGGGCCTTTTCTTGTTCGACCCGCTCTTTAATGATCTTTAGTTCAGCCTGTAACTTAGCAGATTTTTCCTTCTCACCAGACAATTTTTTAGCAATGTTCTGCTTTATGGCTGCAACCTCGGTCTCCAGGTGGCGCACCTGCTCCAACTGTACAGCGTTGGCGCCTTCCGTATCTGACCTCGTCAATCTTTCTTGAGGCTCCACCCTCTCCGGCTCTTCAGGGTCTGGAAGAGTCCTCACTTCTTGCACAATCGCCTCAGTTATAGGTTTTTCTTTGTTATCATCCTCAGTACATACACTGTGTTCCTGCGCTTTGCGCCCTTTATGTCTCCGACGACGGGAGGATTTTTTCTCCTGGTGGGGCCCTTCCTTACTGTACTCCCTTTCTCTATTAGAGTCACAGTCACCCTCGGAGTCAGAGTCACATCCCACCTGGCACCCGTCATGAGACTTCAGGTCTGTCAGTTGGGTAGCCACCCCCTTTCCACTGGTGTCACCGTCTGCTACGTCACCGAGTTGGTCAGACCCGTCCACTTTGGGAGGAGTTACTGTGCTAATACACCTCGCCCCAACAGTACAGATCCCTCCATTCAGCGGCTGTAGAGGAACTCCCCCTTACCACAATTCTGAGAACAGCCCAGAGTCCCGGCCTATTACCACCGGACAAGCTAAGTTTGGAACTAAAGCTGCCTTATGGCTTTTAATGTCCCTGACCATCTCTAGGATCACACAGACCTCTACATAGTCTCTAGTGGACCCATGGATGCAGGTGACCTTGATCTTTCTTGTGGTTATAAAGTTATCGAGTGCAGTCCTCACTAGGGTCACCGAGCTTCCTGAATCGACCAGTCCGTGTACCTCCTCCTCACCATTCATTAGCAGGGCACACCCACAAAGCCTCTCACCTGGAGGGTAATTCAAATGACAGACTGGACATACATAGCACGATTGCCCCTGGCAACCATCTGATGTCGCCTCCCCTTTTCCGTTGGGATACTCCACCCCCTTTTTACCTCCCATCCCTGCTGGTGGGTTACCGCCCCTTTTTGGCCACCACCCCACTCTGGGATACAACCTGTGGACTCCCCCACAGTATTCTTAGGCACAACCCCCACAGTACAGTTTTATTTCTTTTGTGCTGTTACTGGCCCTTTAAGAGTCTGTGTGACCTGGTTCACACTGTCCTTTTTTTAACCACACCAGCTCCTGCTGGTACTGCCGCCGCTTCCGTTGCAGCCACAAACCACCAGCACCTCCA
>JARQOD010010478.1:0-27192 GCA_033576555.1 Oophaga sylvatica | reverse complement strand
TTAGAGTTAGGGGTGTGTTGGGTTTAGGGCTGTGATTTGGGTTATGGTTAGGGTTGGGATTAGGGTTAGGGGTGTGTTGGGGTTAGGGTTGTGATTAAGGTTATGGTTAGGGTTGGGATTAGGGTTAGGGGTGTGTTGGGGTTGGTATTAGGGTTATGTATGTGTTGGGGTTAGGGTTGTGATTAGGGTTATGGTTAGGGTTGAGATTAGCGTTAGAGGTTTGTTAGGGTTAGGGTTGGCGTTAAAATTAGGGGGTTTCCACAGTTTAGTTACATCAGGGGGCTCCAAATGCGACATGGCGCCCACCATTGATTCCAGCCAATTTTGAGTTCAAAAAGTCAAACGGTGCTCCCTCGCTTCTGAGCTCTGCCATGCGCCCAAACAGTGGTTTACCCCCAGATATGGGGTATCGGTGTACTCAGGACAAATTGCACAACAACTTTGGGGGTCTAATTTCTCCTATTACATTACCCTTGTTCAAATAAAATTTGGGGCAAAAAGATCATTTTTGTGGAAATAATATGATTTTTTTTATTTTCACAGCTCTATGTTATAAACTTCTGTGAAACACTTTGGGGTTCAAAGTGCTCACCACACATCTAGATAAGTTCCTTAAGGGGTCTAGTTTCCAAAATGGTGTCACTTGTGGGGAGTTTCCACTGTTTAGGCACATCAGGGACTGTTAGGGTCTTTAGAGGAAAACCCTAGAGTGGACCCTCTGGGTGTGGCTCCAGAGCCTCTGATGGTGAGTGAACCAGGTGAGGCCACCACCACAGCCGGAGCCAAAGGGGCGACTCAGGGCAGAGCAGGAAAGGTATGAGGAAACCGGAATACTGGGCCGGAGAAGGTACACAAGAATGGAAGCTACAAGGGAACAATGGAACCAGAGAAACTAGGGCAGATGGGGCCAGAGCTGTAGGGGAGAAAAGAGAAAACAAAATGAGGAAGATGATAAGGGGCAGTGCCAGAGATATGTGCACACAACAGAAGACACTTGGAGACTCAGGACTGGCAGGCACGGCTGAGACACAGGATTGACAGGCACGGCTGTGACACAGGCAGGCAAGAGGGTAAGGCTTACACACAGTAGCGACAACACGGCTGAGACACAGGGCAGGCAAAAGGGTAAGGCTGAGACACAGGAGTGACGGCACGGCCAAGACACAGGGCAGGCAAGAGGGTCAGGCTGAGACACAGGAGTGACAGGCACTGCTGAGACACAGGAGTGACAGGCACGGCTGAGACACAGG
Organism: Oophaga sylvatica; assembly: GCA_033576555.1. Lineage (NCBI taxonomy): Eukaryota > Metazoa > Chordata > Amphibia > Anura > Dendrobatidae > Oophaga > Oophaga sylvatica. The sequence continues at coordinate 25,942 of JARQOD010010478.1, read as the reverse complement.
GCAGGCAAAGCACGGCAAAAGGTTAGGGGCCTGAGAAGAAGGCAGGCACATAGACTCTTAGCGCAACCGCAAAGACAATCAGGCGTCGTACCTGAGCAGGTGCCGGCAGAAATACCCGGTGGGCACCGCCATGTTGGGGCGGAGCCACCGGGTCACAAGCTCCCAGGGACCTTTGCGATGGAAAGGGTGACACCGTGCCTGTGCGAAGCACTGACGCACCGAGACCCAAAGTGGACAGTCGGGGAGCGGCGCGGGACAGCAGCGGAGACGCGCCAAGGAGCGGAGACGCGAAGGTGAGTACCGGCGCCGTCCGTGACAATATCCTCTCCCTTACTCCACCCTCTTTTTAAGGCTGGTGAGGAATCTCCTCATGATATGAGGAGCATTGATGTTCTCCCAGGGCTCCCATGATCTCTCCTCAGGACCGAACCCTTTCCAGTCAATCAGAAAAAAGGACCTCCATCTGACTGTCTTCATAGCCAGTATATCCTTTACTTCAAAGGTATCATCAGAACTGCTTGGTTGGGGAAAGGGAAGGAGAAGAGTGGAAGCGATTAAACACTGCTGGTTTGAGGAGCGACACATGAAAAGCATTGGGGATTCACAGCGAGGCAGGCAATTTCAACCTGTAAGCCACGTCATTGATACAATTCAAGATTTCAAAGGGACCAATGTAGCAAGGACCTAGCTTATGGGAGGGAATCTTAAGCCTGATGTATCGTGAAGATAGCCAGACCTTATTGCCCGGAAGGTATGGAGGTGCATACAAGCTTTTATTGTCGGCGTACCTCTTCATTCTGTCGCTAGCTTTCTCAAGTGCCTCTTTAGTCTCCTCCCAAACTCTAGAAAATTCCAAGGACAGAGAGTCCGCTGCCGGTACACCCGAGGTGGGGGAAACGGGAAGACGAATGCCAGGATGCTGCCCAGAAACTACAAAAAAATGAGATTTGGAAGAGGATTCACCGGGGTGGTTGTTATAGGTGAATTCTGCCCTTGGGAGAAGAGAGACCCAATCATTCAGGTGAGCAATGGAGAAATAACGAAGGTAGGATGTTAGTGCTTGATTGAATCACTCCACTTGACCATTGGACTGCGGATGATAGGCTGAGAAGTCCAGGGTTACCTTCATTAATCCGCAGAGAGCTCTCCAAAAACGGGAGGTGAACTGGACCCCTCGGTCCTAGATGATATGTTGTGGAAATCCATGAAGTCGGAATACATGGCGCAAGAAAATTTTCGACAACTCGGGGCAGAAGGGAAGCCCTGGCAATGGTACAAAATGGGCCATCTTGGAAAACCGATCTACGACTACCAGGATAATGGAACAGTTCGAGGAGCGAGGCAGATCGGTGATAAAGTCCATATCAATATGGCTCCAAGGGACTGAAGGCACGGGAAGCGGATGCAGGAGTCCAGAAGGTAGCTGCCGGGGAATCTTGTTCCTGGCACAGGATGAGCAGGAGGCAGTGAATTCCATGATGTCTTGGTGAAGCGATGGCCACCAATAATGGCGGGAAATAAGAGAGAGAGTCTTCTTGGCTCTGGCATGTCCAGCAATCTTGGAGGAATGTCCCCAATGCAAGACTCTCACCCTGTCACATTCCAACACAAAGGTTTTGCCAGGTGGTGGGGTGATAATGTTTAGAGGAGCCACGGTGACAATCCTAGCTGGATCGATGATATGTGCTGGTTTCTCCTCTACGTTCACTGGCTGGAAAGACCTTGAGAGGGCATCAGCTTAGATGTTCTTATTACCAGGTCGAAAGTGAAGCTCAAAATCAAAACGTTCAAAAAACAAGGACCTCCTGGCTTGCTGAGTGTTGAGCCTTTGGGCTGACTGAACATAGGCCAAATTCTTGTGGTCGGTAAATATGACGAAAGGATGAACGGCCCCTTCAAAGAGGTAATGCCATTCCTTTAAAGCCAATTTATGGCTAATAGTTCTCTGACCCCAATGGAGTAATTGCGTTCGGGCAGGGGTGAACCTAAACCTCTCTGCTGCCTGAGGCGAATTGCAAAATGGCATCCCCCTTGGTAAAATCAGTACAAATAAATCTGGTTTACTCTTTACTAGCCTAACCTGACGCACAGTATTTGGTCAGTATTTTACCTCAGTATTTGTAAGCCAAATCGGGAGTGGGTGAGAAATCCAGAAGTGATGACTGTTATGATTTGGTAGCTGAGGAGGAGGAGCAAAAGGCAAGCAGCCGAACACCAGAGAGGTTGGGAACTAAAAGGTTGCAGACCCCTAAACTAACCACTCAACTAGAAGCAGCCGTGGGACGTACCTACTGTGACCTAGACGCCTCGACACAGCCGGAGAGATTAGCTACACCTGAAGATAGAAAGATTAAAGCTAACTGCCCCGAAGTAGAGCCCCAAAGGAATAGGCAGCCCCCACATATATAATGGCGGTTAGACAAGATGAAATACAAACGCAAGTAGAAAATAGAGTAAGCAAACGCTGGAGCCAAAAGCTATCTAGACAGGACAGGATATGAAAGAATACTGCCTGCAACCCAGCAAAACCCTAGGAAAAATTTCAACACTTCTGATTCCAAAAATGCTGAGACCACACGATCTCGCCTCCACTTAATCAGATCTCTGGTGTGAACAAATCGCTACCCAGCAGCACTGAAACATCAGGAACAGAGCAAATTAACAGAAACAAATGAGAAACAGAGACCAGCACAGGCCCCTGTAGGGGACCCGGCTGACCTCACAAAACAGGGCAGCTAAAACAAAGAAAATCTAACCACAGAAAAAAGCAGAAAGTAACTTATCTGAATGTTTGCATGAGACAGCAGAAAACCAGCTGACTTCCAAACTAGACCAGGAAGAGGAAACTAATCACCGGCAAGAGTCATGGGAGGGCAGCTCACTTATATCAGCCCAGTCCGTCTCCCTGATTGCCAATCCTCGCTTTCAGGTGATGAAGCCTTGTCATTTAATACAGCTTCTATACCATCAGCAACTACAAGAGGGAGCCGCAGCTCAGAAGTCATTTCCAACATGTTGACAACAGATGACTTGTTTCTATTATATTTTTCCTCTGATTGTTCCACTCCTGGTTTTGGCCTACAAATACTAAGGTAAAATACTAAACGTGTGAACGTGGCCTGATAGAGGGTTTCTGCTACTTCTGACTTCCCGCAGACAGAAGTTGCAGTCACAAGATGGCGCCGATAAAAGGTGGAGACTGTGACATTATACATAGGAGCTCTGTATATATTGTCAGTGTACAGGTAATACAGTGATCACCAGTGACATTATACACAGGAGCTCTGTATATAGTGTCAGTGTACATGTAATACAGTGATCACTGGTGCCATTGTACACAGGAGCTCTGTATATGATGCCAGTGTACAGGTAATACAGTGATCACCAGTGACATTATACACAGGAGCTCTGTATATAGTGTCAGTGGCTGGTGCTATGGGCACACTGACTGGTACTGAGAAAAAGAGAGAAAGAACAGAGAGAGAGAAAGAGAGAGAAACAGAGAAAAAAGGAGGGGAAAGAAAGAAATAACAGAGAAAGACAGAGAGAAAGAAAGAAGGGAAAGAAAGAACATAGAAGAAGAAAGAAAGAAAGAAAGGGAAAGAAAGAACACAGAGAGAGATAGAAAGAAGAAAGAACAGAGAGAGAGAGAAAGAAAAAAGGAGAAAGAAAAAACAGGGAGAGAGAAAAAAGAAAGAAAGGAGAGAGTAAGAAAGAACAGAGAGAAAGAAAGAACAGAGAGAGAAAAAAAGAATGGAGAGAGAAAGAAAGAACAGAGAGAAGGAAAGAACGGAGGGAGAAAGAATAGAGAGAAAGAAAAACAGAGAGAGAAAGAAAGAACAGAGAGAGAAAGAAACAGAAAGAAAGAACAGAGAGAGAAAGAAAGAGGGGAAAGAAAGGAAGAAAGAAAGAGACAGAAAGAAAGAAAGAGAAAGAACAGAGAGAGAAAAAGAAAGATCAGAGAGAGAGGAAGAACAGAGAGAAAGAAAAAGGAGAAAGAAAAAACAGAAAGTGAAAGAAAGAACAGAAAGAGAAAGAAAGAGGGGAAAGAAAGAAAGTACAGAGAGAAAGAAAGAGGGGAAAGAAAGAACATAGAAAGAAAGAAAGGGGAAAGAAAGAACAGAGAGAGAGAGGAAAAAAGAAAGGAGAGAGAAAGAAATAACAGAGAGAAAGAAAGAACAGAGATAGAAAGAAAGAACAGAGAGAGAAAGAAAGAACAGAGAGAGAAAGAAAGGGGAAAAAAAGAAAGAACAGAGAGGGAGAGAAAGAGGGGAAAGAAAGAAAGAACAGAGAGGGAGAGAAAGAGGGGAAAGAAAGAAAGAACAGATAGAGAGAAAGAAACAGAGAGAGAAAGAAAGATTCTATAAAGATATTATAGCAGCCCGGCTCCAATTGTAGTGCCCACCTGAGCCTCCTGGTGCAGAACATATCATGATCCGCTCACATGGCCAACATCCCCGATTCCAAGGCGATCCCGCTATCCGCGCTGTCGGAGGAGAACACAGTGATGGATCTGAAGCATTCCCTGAAGTGCCTCCATGGTTCCTTCACAATCTCCTCCCGAAATTACCTCATTTCCGGTCAGCTTCCAGCACATCACTTCCGGTGGAACGTCACATGCGAGTTTTAATGCGCACCTCGGGGCTCCGTCGTGTACTCCTGTGTCCATGGGAAAAGTAAGATCCTGCCGGGACAGCTGGGCAGACTCTCTATCAAAATCGGGACTGTCCCGCTGGATCTGGGACGATTGGGAGGTATGAATGCTCCCCACCATACACAGACCTCGTACATGCACGACTCCGCACACCTCATACACACACACGGTTCGACTTTGTATGCCTCGAACACATGCGGCTCCGCTCCGCACACCTTGTACACACGTGGCTCTGCACACCTCGTACACACGCGGCTCCGCTCTGCACACCTTGCACACACGAGGCTCCTCTCCGCACACCTTGCACACACAGGGCTCCGCACACCTCATACATATGCAGCACCTCTCCGCACACCTCATACACACAGGGCTCCGCACACCTCGTACACACGTGACTCCACTCTGCACACCTCGTACACACGCGCCTCCTCTCCGCACACCTCGTACACATAGGGCTCTGCACACCTCATACACACACAGCTCCACTCTGCACACCTCGTACACATTCGGCTCCGCTCCGCACACCTCATACTCACAGGGCTCCGCACACCTCATACACACATGGCTCTGCTCCGCACACCTCGTATACACGTGGCTCCGTACACTTCATAAACACAGGACTCCATTCTGTACACCTCGTACACACACGGTTCCGCTTCGTACACCTTGCACACACGCGGCTCTGCTCCGTACAGTTCATACACACAGGGCTCCGTTCCGTACACCTGGTACACACATGGCTCCGCTCCATACGCCTTGTACACATGCGGCTCTGCTCCGCACACCTCGTACGCACAGGGCTCCGCACACCTCATACACACGTGGCTCCACTCCGCACACCCCATACACACGCGGCTCCGATCCGTACACATCGTACACACACACAGCTCTGCTACATCCACCCTGTAAACCTCTCCTGACCCCACACATATACTTCCCTCATCCAGCACCATGACAACCAGCACAGCAGAGTCCTGCATACACTGAGGGCAGCCCCTGATCATGTGACACCTGACTCCTCCCTCCTGTGACCTCATCACAGGTCCTGTGCGCACAGAGCAGCAATACATGAGCAACAGAAGCAGATGCAGAAGAGGAGAATCTGCCGCCCCTATTTTCAGGGAGGGACCACCACCAGAGGCAGAGAGCTCAACTCGCCTCATGGTAGGTGCGCCCCTGCGTTCGGGGGAGAAGAAGGCTTTAGAGAAGAAACCGCAGTAGAGATGAGCGACTTTGCCTTTTTTAGGGTCGAGTCGGGTTTCATGAAACCAGACTTTCTCAAAAGTCGAGTCGAACGAAATCAGCCGACTATCAGGAAAAGTCAGAGGTCCGACTGAAACACGAAACCCAATGCAAGTCAATGGGGAAGCAAAGTCGGCAGGGAGTGGAGAACAGTAAACACACCTACATTGCCCATCTCAATGCCAACGACATCAATTCTTATTACTTAAGCTTGGCAACTTTAATTTACTTTATAATAATAGTAACGCATTGAAAACTGGGGGTTATTTGGCTAAAGTTGTGATGGAGGGCAGGGCTGGCTCCAGGTTTTCGTGTGCCCCAGGCGAAAGAGTGTCAGTGGGCCCCTTTAACACATACCACAATTCATGATGCTCCGATACGGCAGAGAAATATAGGTATAGAACAATGACAAATACTTCACTTCTTACATTATATGACTGATATATATTTTAAATTGTACAATAGATCAAAAACCGGACAGTATATTCCTCCATACAGTATTATGGGCACCACATAGTGCGCCATACAGAATAATGAGCCCCATATATTGCTCCATACAGAATAATTGGTCCCATATAATCTTCCATATGGTATATGATGAGCTCCACATAATGCTACAGCATATGATGGTCCCCATATAATGTGCCATACAGTATAGGACGGTCCCCATAGAGTATAATGGGCCCCACATATTGCTCCATACAGTATAATGAGTCACATATAAAGCTCCATACAGTATATGATGGGCCCCATATATTGCTCCATACAGAACGGGCTCCATATAATGCTCCATACAGAATAGGCCCCATATGTGCTCCATATGATGCTCCATACCCTATATGATGCCCCATAAATAATGAACCCCATATGATGCTCCAATATATGATGTGCCCCATGGATGATGCTCCAGTGTATGATGAGCCTATATAATGCTCCATATATAATGGGCCCAATATGATGCTCCAGTGTATAATAGGCCCCGTATATGATGCTCCAGTGTATGATGGGCCCCATATATAATGCTCCAGTATATGATGGGCCCCATGGATGATGCTCCAGTGTGTGATGGGCCAATATAACGCTCCATATATCATGGGCCCCATATGATGCTCTAGTATATGATGGGCCCCATGGATGATGCTCCAGTGTATGATGGGCCAATATAATGCTCCAAATATAATGGGCACCATTTATAATGCTCCAGTGTATATGGGCCCCGTATATAATGCTCCAGTGTATGATGGGCCTATATAATGCTCCATATATAATGGGCTCCATATGATGCTCCTGTAAATGATGGGCCCCATGAATGATGCTCCAGTGTATGATGGGCCTATACACTGTGTGCAGAATTATTAGGCAAATGAGTATTTAGATGACATCATCCTTTTTATACATGTTGTCCTACTCCAAGCTGTATAGGCTTGAAAGCCAAGTGCCAATTATGTAAATCAGGTGATTTCCATCTCTGTAATGAGGACGGGTGTGGTCTAATTGTAGCGCAGGCATCTCTGCCTGCTGTCAGGCAGGGACGCTGTTCCACTCACCCTGGCTGCGCGCGCTCCTCTGCGTCGGGGCCGGCGTCCTCGTCCCGCTCTCCTGGCTGCGCGCGCTCCTCTGCCTCGGGGCCGGCGTCCTCGTTCCGCTCTCCTGGCTGCTTGCGTCCCTCTGTCTCGGGTCCGGCGTCCTCCTCCTGCCCTGCTGGCAGCGTGCGCTCCTTTCCGGCCACTGTGTTTAGGTCGCGCACGCGGGCACTCCCCCTCTCTTAAAGGGGCCGCGCGCGCCATCCTAAAGAGTCCCCGGCCAATGGCCGGAGGACTTTACCCTATATAAGGCACTTCCTCTAGAAGGAGGGTGCCCGAGCAATGTTGTTGCACTGTTCACTACTCTGCTTCAGCCCTCAGGTTCCGTTGCCAGTTACCTGCCAGGTTCCTGCCTGATATTCCGCGTACGTGCTTGCTGGTTTGCCGTCCGACAGCCTGCCCGACGCCACCTGCCAGTCTGTCTAAGACCAGTCTGCCCGCTCACCTGGGAGCATTCACCTGTTACCTGTCTGCTAGCCTACCTGGAGGCTCTGCCGTCCGACATCGTCACCTGCCAGTCTATGGACCAGCCTGCCCGCTCACCTGGGAGCGCTCACCTGTTACCTGTCTGCTAGCCTACCTGGAGGCTCTGCCGTCCGACAGTCTGCTCATCGTCACCTGCCAGTTTGTCTATGGACCAGCCTGCCCGCTCACCTGGGAGCGCTCATCTGCTATCCGCCTGCTAGCCTACCGGGAGGCTCAGCCATCTCAGGTCGTATTACCTTTACCCAGAGACTGTCCCGGTCACTTGCCGTGACCTCCTGCCTGGTTACCCAGAGACTGCCCGGTCACTTACCGTGACCTCCTGCCCGGTTGCCCAGAGACTGCCCCACTCTCTTGCCGTGACCGCTGCCCGTTTACCCAGAGACTGCCCCGGTTACCTGTTGTGACTGCCTGCCCGTCTACCTGGTCGCCACCCGCTCTCTTACAAAGATCACCTCCTTGTGTAAGTAAGCTCAGAGGTTCCGCCTCCCAGACCCGTTACAGTAATGACATCAACACCCTATATAAGGTGTGCTTAATTATTAGTCAACTTCCTTTCCTTTGGGAAAATGGGTCAGAAAAGAGATTTGACGGACTCTGAAAAGTCAAAAATTGTGAGATGTCTTGCAGAGGGATGCAGCAGTCTTGAAATTGCCAAACTTTTGAAGCGTGATCACTGAACAATCAAGCGTTTCATGGCAAACAGCCAACAGGGTCGCAAGAATCGTGTTGATAAAAAAAGGCTCAAAATAACTGCCCATGAATTGAGGAAAATCAAGCGTGAAGCTGCCAAGATGCCATTTGGCACCAGTTTTGCCATATTTCAGAGCTGCAACGTTACTGGAGTATCAAAAAGCACAAGGTGTGCCATACTCAGGGACCTGGCCAAGGTAAGGAAGGCTGAAAAACGACCACCTTTGAACAAGAAACATAAGATAAAACGTCAAGACTGGGACAAGAAATATGTTAGACTGCTTTTTCTAAGGTTTTATGGACTGATTAAATGAGAGTGACTCTTGATGGGCCAGATGGATGGGCCCGAGGCTGGATCAGTAAAGGGCAGAGAGCTCCACTCGGACTCAGACGCCAGCAAGGTGGAGGTGGGGTACCGGTATGGGCTGATATCATCAAAGATGAACTTCTGGACCTTTTCGGGTTGAGGATGGAGTGAAGCTCAACTCCCAGACCTACTGCCAGCTTCTGGAAGGCACCTTTTTCAAGCAGTGGTATGGCAAGAAGTCGGTATCGTTCAAGAAAAAACATGATTTTCATGCAGGACAATGCTCCATCACATGCATCCAAATACTCCACAGCATGGCTGGCAGTAAAGGTCAAAAAGAAGAAAAAATAAGACATAGAAAACCTTGTTCCCTGATCTGAACCCCAATAAAGAACCTGTGGTCCCCAAAAAATGTGAGATCTACAGTGAGGAAAACATTACCCCTCTGGAACGTGTTGGGAGGCTGTGGTGGTGTGCACGCAAGTTGATCGTAAAAGATCAACCAACAGACGAATTTATGGAGGAAGGGTTCAAGTGTATTGTAAAGAAAGGTGGTATGTTGGTCATATTTTTTTTTATTTTTTTTTTTGAATGTAGAAATGTTTATTTCTAAATTTTGTGTTGTTTTTATTGGTTTACCGGGTGAAAAATAAACAAGAGAGATGGATTATTTTGGTTTTTTTAAGTTGCCTAATTAATTTGCATGAATGTTACCTGCACCAAGGAGACCTCCTAAGATAGCCAAATATAAAAAAAAAAAAAAACCTCCAACTTCCAAAAAAATTATTAAGCTTTGATATTTGGATTTTTTGGGTTGATTGATTACATAGTTGTTGTTCAATAATAAAAGAATCCTGAAAATACAACTTGCCTAGTAATTATAAACAGTTTTAATGCTCCTATAAAATGGGCCCCATTTATAAGCTCCGTGTTGATGGGTATTAATGCTCCAATATTAAGGGGCCCCATATGTGCCCCCAGATATGATGGGCCCCATGGATGATGCTCCAGTGTTTATGGGCCCCGTATTTGATGTCCAGTGTATGATGGGCCCCATTTTAATGTCAAGTGTATAATGGGCCCCTTTATATGATGTTCCAGTGTATGATGGGCCTTTATAATTCTCCATATATATTGTCCCCATTTATAATGACAGTGTTTAATGGGCCCTATCTAAGATGCTCAAGTGTATGATGGGTCCCAATATAATTCTCCAGTGTACAAGCTCCCCATATATTACTCCAAATATTAAAAAAAAAGAACTACCTCTCCTCGCTGGGCATGCTTATCTGGTTCAGCGTGCCATCTTCCAGCTTCTGACTTGACTGTTCAGGAAAAAGGGGTACAATGTGACGTTCCCGCTTTGCCTGAATGTTATGTTAGGAAACGCGGAAGACACACGGGTGGAGCAGGGGAGGGTAGTATTGCAAGTGCTGGGGCCTGAGCAAGAGGGGGGGGGCAGGTGGGGACGGCACTGGCCAGGGCCCCTCATGGTACGCCGGTGTGTTGATGGGAGGGGCCCCCCCCATCAGAGGACATTTTGCATCTATGAGGGTCCTGTGCCCGTGCCGTCGCCCCACGAATGAGCCCCCCACCTGTCAGGGCACCGGCACTTGCCCGGGGGTGCGCCAGGTGTGACGGCCCTGGGGGGGTACGCCAATTGGGGGTGGAAAAATGGCTAGTTGAGGTGTAGGCTGGCAGCTGCAAATGGAGAAATTGGGGGGGAAGTCGGAGGAAGTGGAGGACAAAGTGACCATTTTGTGGCAAATATGTGTCATCAGGGGAAGGTGGTACAAAAACCTTTGAAACCAAGGCATGGTTATTTTAATGAAGGTGAGATCACCAACATTTGTGTCAACAGGGGTCCTTCTTTCTGTCAGGAATTGATCCAGCTGCAAAGACTTTTTGTAGCACACTCCAGCGGGCAAGGAGTCCTGTAAAGCATAAATTTTGCCAATTCAGGCAGGGTCAGTTTACAGGTTAATAGTAAAAGGGAATGAATGGAGAGAGAACTCGATAGGGGAGGGAGGTAATTTTGAACCCTAGTTGACAATGTGTTCCTGTCTGTTGCAATATTCGTATTACCAGTGTGTGGCGTTACCGAGAATACTCCCCAACATGGTCTTGAAACCTTTCCAAGCCACTTCGGCTGGTGCACCAAGAAACACCTCTTCCATTTGGCCCAGTACGGCTGTGGTAGAATGCCTGTCCTTGTGTGGGAATGCCTCTAACAAAAGTTTACCAGAGTTGCTTGTTTGTTCACCAATATTGTCTAGGTTTCTTGTGGCATGATATTCTGTAATTTGTTTATAGGTGGATGAGGATGTGGCCAACAGTGTCGTCTCCTTAATTTTTTGGGCAATGCGGGGGTCCCTTTTTTGGGTCCGAAGAATAATCAAAAGTGGGCAATGTTCCAGGTGTCAAGATGCCCCTGCCGTGGTGGGTGGAGGAAAACACTTTTGCCAAATCACATCCCTCCCGTAAAGCCAAACCCTGTACCGGCCTTGGCAAGCCAACATTTTCTCTTGGCCCCTGGAAGCACCCCCCCCCAAATAATCATCCCCTAATCCTCCTCTTTTTTCTTTTTCCTCCCCCTCATCCAGGACAGTTCCCCGAGCGGACAATGCCTGCTGTCATCAAGGCTTCCCTCTTCCTACTCGTCCTCTTCCTCCTCCCCTGTAGATGCCTGATCCTTATGTGGTAAAGTTGCATGAGCAGAGCAAGTGAGATGTATGCTTATGTGGCATGTCTGGGTTTACCCGCCGTGTGCATTCTGAAAAAACCCGAAGGACTTACAGTGGTTCCCCTCAAATGCCTGCCGTGTATTCCTCCCAAATGCAAATTTCAGCCTGCCTTTCTGTTCGAAGCCCCCAAACCCTGTGCTGGTGGAGTTTCCACTTGTTGCAACGTCTTGATTAGGCGGGTTGGGGAGGTGGAGCGATCGTCAGCCTTGCATACAAGGAGTCTACGGGCGAGCGAAGTATGTAGCACAGTTTGCCACCTTATGGGAGAGGGTGTTAATTCCGGATAATTATTTAGGAAGCACTGCCCAAGGTTCAAGGTGTGAGCCAGGCAAGGAATGGTCTGAGTTTTGCCAGGGCTATGGCCCCACAAAATTGCGTGTTATCATGAACCTTGTGGGCAAGATATAGATGCCCAGCCATGACTCAGTTTCTCGCTGCAAGTAGCGGCCAGTACCTCCACGGTGTGTTGTTGTCCCCCCAAAGACATATCTTTAAAACCCCTGTGACGCTTACCATAGCTGTTCGTAGTGGGGCACCTATGTGAAAACAGGCAGTGAGTGGAGTGTCGTGCGCTGCGTTTGTGACGAGCTTTCCTTTTGGAGGGGAGGGGGGAGGGTGAATGCCTACAGTCAACTGTTGCCTTACCGTGGGTAGGAAGCACGTCCACCACCACTGTCCTGTGGACCTGCATCCACCACATTAACGTGCGCGTGATGTATAGTATTGCCTGGCCATGCCTCTGGCTCTGATTGTGTGAGGGCCCTTCAATCACGATTGTTTGAGTGCTGGACAATGCGGTCTTTCACATGAGGTGGAGGGAAAAAAAAGAAAAGAAGGCCGCTGGGTGGTCATAGCGTGGGGACAGCGTAGGCCATGATTTCGGAACGCTGCGCTTTCAAAAAACGGAAGGGCATATTTAATGAGATCGTTTGGATGTAGGCGTTCAAACCCAGTGAAAGGGATGAGTGGATGAGTACTTTCTTGTCCTCCAGAGTGTTGCTTGCACGCTGTACTAATTTGACTGTCTGGCCAAGTGTCGCAAGTCTTTTTGTTTTTTTAATTGTTTTTGGCTCTTACGGCCTGCCGATAAACCGCTCTGCGTGTCGATGCCTGTGGGATCCTTCCTCTTTGAGTACAACCAGCGGCACCCTCTCCCCAATGGATGAAAATCCGGGTTCAAACTAGGTCATCCATACCTCCACTTAAATTTCATCGCACCTTCCTCTCTGTATTTGTAAGGTGGTATAGTTGCGGGAAGGGGCACCTGAGTTTCATCAGGGTCAGATTCTGGTAGTAGACTTGAAGGATGTGTGCTTGGGTGAAATTCCAGCAGAATCAAATAGCAGTGATGTGCATAAGTGACTCCATGTATTTATCTTGGATGGGGAATTCAGGTTTGATTGATAACCCAGGCAGGTATGTAAAAAAAGCTCCTGGATAATTGAAGTGTGGCCTGGCATCCTTCAATTTTGATGGGGTGAAGGATAAAAGGAAAGGTGTTGTTCTGACCAGGAGCCTGCATGACGACTCAGTGCTTGCATTTTTTAAACTTCGAAGGGGGCGAGAGAGGCGAGGCTGTTTCGGCAAGGTAAGCCAAAACCCGTTCTGATGCTCCAGCTTTAAAAGGGTTTAGTATACCCCGAAAAAGGGGCCTTCCAGGCCTTCTGGAGCAGCGATGGAGGTTAAACCCCGCCTTAGGTGCTTTGTGATTTGGGGACTACCAGGATGCCCACCACCATCGTACCAGTGGCCCCCCCCGGGCCCGCCAACCCCCCCACCTATTCCATGTTTTGGGGAAAATGTCACAAAAACCCCCAGATATTGGACTGTTCGAAGATTCAGTGTAACGGGGGAAGGGGGGAAAATTTTTAAATCTCCGTTTATTTCGAGAGTAACACACAGATGCTCACAGGCTCAGTATGGAAAACCCAAAAATTTTAAAAACAGGGGAAAAAAGGGGAAAAATTAGAACGTAAGCTGTTAAAAGTTTGGGGTTTTTAAATTGTATAATTTCCGAGCAGGAAAAGGCTCTCACAGGGTCAGTATGGATTACAAAATATAAAAAGAGAAAAGGGTAATGTATGGAAGGTAAATGTATACAGTCTAGGGGGAATTTAAAGCTGTATATATTTCGGGTCAGACACGACTCTCACAGGCTCAGTAGGATTAACAGAATATAAAAAAAAGAAAATGGTAAAAAACAGAAGGTACAGCTGTATAAAGTTAGGGAAATTGTAAATCTCCGTATATATTTCAGGAGTCGACAAAACTCTCCGGCTCAGTTTTTTGGTTACACCCCCCAAAAAAAAGGGTTAATGTATCGAAGCATACAGCTGTTTCAGTCTAGGGGTAATTGTAAATCTGCAATATTTCCCGAGTCGAACAGACTTCACGGCTCAGTATTAGTGTTGGCGATACGATACGCAAGTATCGGGTTGGGTTTTCTGATGGGGGCTTTCGATACTTGTGTCGATTTTTCCATATATGTTTACGGAATGGGGTTTGTCACTGTCACTGGGGTGTCCGCGGTGGGTTGTGGGGTCGCGGCACTTACCGGGGGGAAGATCTCCGGTGGTCCGGCCCCGGACTGGTTGATGGCCCCCATTTTTTCCGGCGGTACATGCAGTTTCTGCAAAAAAATGCGTGATGTGGGAAACCCCCGGCTAAAAGCAGTCGTCGAGATGTCACCACCGGGGAAGGGTAATCAGCTGTGCTGCGCGGGATGACAGCCTCTGCCTGTCATTCGAGTAGCAGAGGGGATCCGGGGGAAGTGTTATTGGGGGGACTGGGGGGGACAGGGGATCTTTTTTTTTTTTTTTTTTCCTTTTTTTCAGGAGATCGATGGGTCGAAAAAGAATGAGAGTATAATAAAAAAAATGAAAATGGTTGTCTCTTTTATTTCTTAAAAAATACTTTTTTCTTGTTTTTTTTTTTTTTTATACATTTTAAACTTTGGGTTAAAAATGGATCGGTGTCTTATTGACCCCTTCCCCTTTTTAAACCCCGGGTTATTGTCAGTGAAAACAACGGGACTTTAAACCCCCTTTTTTTTTCCCCCTTGCACGCACAGGGCGTGGGAAGAGGGGGTTTTAAATGACTTGGACATTTTTTGGGGGCCCAAATGTGGGGCGCTGTAGCCGGATTTAGGCTTTTTTGGGGGCCAAAACCATGGGCCTTGACGTCTTTTAAACCGGGCCGAGAGTCTGCATTTTACTTGGGGGTTTTAAAAAAAATGGGGGGGCCCCCACGCCGTTTTTTTTTTTGGGGGATCCCCATTTTTGTTAACCACCCCGCTAAGCAGATCTGTGGCCTGGTATTATCAGGCTGGCAAGGTCCATGGATATTGGACCCCTTCCAGCCTGAAAAAAAGGCCCCGCAGTCTGTTCATTGGCTGGTTAAAAAATAGGGGGGACCCCCCCCAAAATTTTTTTTTGAGGGGATCCCTTTTTTTTTTAACCCACCCCAAATATGAGACTGCTGTGGCCCTGGTTTATCAGGCTGGCAACAGGGTCGGACTGAGGAAAAGGGGAAAAGGAAAAACCCCTGGGGGGGCCCCCGCCCCGCGTGGGGGGCCCCCCGATTTAAAAGGTTTGGTCGCGGGGCAGGGGGGCGGGGGCCCGGGGGCCGCGCTTGAGGGGGTCACCCGGAGTTCGATACGTTACATTTGCGGCAGAGCAGGGAGAATGCCCCCCCTGCTCTGCCGCCCGTAAGCTGGGGGGCTGAAAGGCGTTGGGGGGGCCCGGTGCCAGCAGTGGGCCCCCCCCTCCGGGGGAAGGGTGCTGTATCGGCTCCCCCCAAAAAAAAGTCCCCGCATAGAGAGAAAGGGAAAAACGAGCGTCCTTTTCCCAAACCCCCCTCCAGCATATGAAGCGGGCGCAATAACCCCTCCCCGCTGTCAGCCCCCCCGAGGGGGGAAAAAGTGGCGACAGGGCGGGGGGTGATTTTTTTTTTTTGATTTTTTTTTTAATGGGGGCGGGTCAGTTGGCGGGAAGTCGTCTGTCGGTGTGGGCCAGATGGAAAAGACATGGGAAAGAAAAAAAAATTCCCTTAGAAAACTCAGAAATAATCTTTTTTGACTGGGGTTTAATTTTAGTTTGGGGGTGGTTTATTTAACCAGACCAATGGCGGTAATTAAATTTGGCTTTTTTTTATGATTTTTTTGGGCCCAAAACAGCGCGGCTTTTGTAGGTTTCTGAGATGGGCCCACTCAGAAGTTTTCCCCCCAATAAAAAAACCCCCAGTGTATGGCTCTCTCTTGTTTTCTTTTGCTCTTGTTTTTCCCCTTTCGCTTCTGTTTTTTTTTTCTTTGTTCTTTCTTTCTCTTTTTCTTTTTTCCCCCCTTTTTTCTGTTTGTTTTCTCTTGTGCTTTTCTTTCTTTTCCCAGTACCCCCCACTGTGCCCTTACCCCTCAGTGTGATCAGCGTGCTAAATGGTTCGTTGGGGGGGTTTTTGGGGGTGATTAGCGTGAAAGGGGTTTGTCGGGGGTGGCTAAATTTTGCGAGCCAAAACGCCCGCAGCCTTTTTAACCTTTCTTGTTTCCAAATTTGGGGGGTATGTGTATGACCCCCCCACAATTCTGGCCATGTTGATGAGCGCGGGATGGTCTCGTGAGGGATTCCTCCCCGGGGTTTTAAAGCACCCCCCAACTCCTGGACAGTCTGGGTAAAGTGGCATGGCCAAAAAATTTTTTGCAGATGCACAGCGTCCCCCAGCCCTTTTTCCCCCTTTTCCCCTTTTTAAAAGGTTGGGAAAAATGTGTTGGGCCGCAAGAATATATTTTCTTGGTGGGCCCAAGGATCCCCTCCGACGGTGGGAAGGTCCATGATGTTGGCTCCTTTAAAAACCCCTTTAAATACCATGCCCCGAGCAGGGGCGTAATATAAACATGGGGCCCCCCGCAAAATCTGAATGTTCCCACCCCCCCAAAAAAAAAAAACCCGAGGTATTTAAAAAGTAAAGTGCCCCCAAGTGGGGAAGTTGATCGCCCGAGAGGGGTTTTGGGGGTACTCGGCACCCTCCGTCGATTCTTGGGGATGTGAGTAGCACAGCTCGGTCCCCGACTGGGCGTTTTGGAATGGGGATTTTCCAGGGGATGTAGAATGTTTTGTAGTTTGTCGTGACGCCCCTTGTCCCGGTAGGGTGTCAGGGTGCTGTGCAGGTCCTTGGAAGGGATGGTGAGTGCGGTGGTGAAAAGTTTTCAGGAAAGTTTTCCCCTTCCCCGGGGATAGTGTGGATAGAGCAAGGTGCAAAGTGATGTGCAGAGTGGATATGGGGCGTATAAAAAAGCAGGAAAAAACTTCAATTAAAAAGTTGCTAATAAAATTTTTAAAAAAACTTTTAAAAAAGGGAAAAAAGAAGTTGTGGAGACTTCTTGGACTACCCCCCGGGGGTAACTTCAAGTGTCCTTTAAATTGTGTTGGGGGCCCCCCCAAACCCAAAATGTGGTTTGGGTGGGTGCAAGATTTCCTTTGAGCAGCCTCACTTTCGGCCACCCAAGGGTTTTTTTGTTTTGAGGTGTTGAAATAGTGCACATTAAATTTTTTTTTAAAAACCCAAAAGGGGGCACAAAGTGCCCAATTTTTACAGAAAAGTTTGTAGCCAGTACGTTCATGGTTTAAAAAGTTCAACATTTTGATTACGGGGGAAACACCTTCCCCCCCGGGGGTTATTAAGGCAACAATAAACTTGTTTTTGAACTTTCCGCGGGTACTAAAACCCCTTCCCAACCTGGGATTTTTGGGGAACTTTTAAATTCTTTTTATGAACATTCACCCGTCGGGTCATCAAAAATTTTAAAATATTTACATACAGGACCCGCCCCGGGTTTTTTTGATTCTTTGGTGGCCTTTCGGTACCCGGGGGACTCTTCTGGAGCTTGCCAACCCGTGATAGGAGGGTCCCCCCCCGCCCGATAAAGTGTGGGCCGTAAGTGAGTGTGCCCGTTCTGGGTCTGTGTGGCACCCTTTGTCCCCCCCGGGTTCCCCCCATGTCCCGGACTGAACAACCCAGGGGGCCTACAGGGCCGGGTACGGGCAGTTATTACCTCCCCATGCGGGGCTGTGAGGGCCCCATGAGGGGGCTGGGGAGATTTACGGGTGGGGTGGGCCTTGTGAGGGCTGGTTGGGGGAGGCGAAGGCTCGTAGGGTTGTCAGTTCCTAACCCTTTGGGAGTAGGGGTGCCTGGTAACTTTTGGGGGCGTACATCATTAAAACCCCAGTGTCGGGTGTAAGTCACCAAGTTCCGGAAAGGGGCCCCCCCCGGGTGTTTTTGGGAGGTGAGCTCCACGTCCGGGGGTTACAAAAATTCTAAAAACCCCGGTCTGGTGAAGCCCAACCCTTTTTAATTTAAAGTTCCCCGTATCCCCCCTTAGGGGCCCCCTGGGGTATTTTTCCCCTTTTATACGTCCTTCTCTGCCAGGTCCTTCCCCAGGTGCGTTGCCAAGCTTTGGGATTCCTTGCCCCCTTTGTCTTTTGCTTCCCCCCCGTGTCTCCATCTTCCCCTGCGGGTTGTAATTTCCCCACCAGCGCCCCGTTCCCCAAAAAACCCCAGCTTACGTGCCGGGTTTGGGCAGCTCTCTGGCCCCCCGCCAGTCTGGCGGCGCCCCCTGTGGCGGAAGCAGCCGGCTCTGGAACAGATGACGGTGGGGCTCCGGAAAGGAGTAGAGCTCTGGGCTGTGCGGCCCCCCCCCTGAAAAGGGTGTGTTCTTCTGCCTCAGGAGGGGGAAAGCGGGGGTTGGGGGGTGGTGCGGGGTTTTTTGCGGAAGGTTTTCCCCACTGTGATATGGCAACGGTTCAGATTGAAAAGGGCTGGGTGCCGCACGGCCTCCTTAAGGAACGGGTGCCTCACTGAGATTGGAAACCGGTTAGTTTTCAAGGGCGGGGCCCCCCGGGGCCCTTTTGGAAGGGGCCCCTGGTACTGTAAACCCCGGTTAGTTTTAAAGGGTGGGAGCCGCACGGCCTCCTCTACTGGAAGGGGGCCCCCCTTGGTACAGACATTCGGGGGGGTAAGGGGGGTTGGCGCCGCCCAATTTTAGTTTTAGGGCCCGCCATTCTTTTTCCTCCTGGGAACCCCTCCCGGTGGGGGCCCGGTCTCCAGGGTATCCTCCGCTTTTTCCCGGTAGGAGGGTTTCCAGGCGGGTCCCCAAAAATGCCCCTGGCGTTTTGGGGCTTGTGGGGGGAGGTTTACTCCTCCATCCCTTCCCCTTTTTCATGCCCCTTCCCCTTTGCCAAGTCACATGGTCATTAGAAAGGAGAGGCCCATCTTTTGTGGGAGGGGGGACCTTCAGTTCGTTTCCGCCATGAGGAGGTGAGGGGGGAATCCGACGTGGGCCGATTTACATTGCAGAAATTTGAGTGTGGGAATCGTTTTGCCCCACGGGTGAGGTAGCCCACGAGAGCACCCCCTTTCTTACTGTGCCTCGTGGGCAGATATGAGGAAAAAAAAAAAGGCAAATACAGTCTATGTGTTTTTTTCAATTCTAAGAAAAAAAAGTTAATTAAAAGGCCCCCGGTGCTTTTAGGAGCTCGGGGAAATTTTTGTGAGCCAAAAATTTCGTCGACAGGCCACGGTTTTGGGGGTACTCGGACCAAACCGTCGCTTCTATGGGGGATGTGGGGTAGACAGCTATGTCCGTGCCCCGGGGGTCATGGGAATGGGGAAAATTTTCCGGGGTGATAGAAGTTTTTTAGTTTTTGTGACGCCCCTGTAGTACCTGGTCAGGGTGAGCAGCGTGTGTGCAGGTCCTGGAGGGATGGTGTAGTGCAGCTAGGGGATAATCTTGTACGGTAAACGGTTTCCTTCAGGGCGTAGATGTGAGTAGAGCAATGGTGAGAGTGTGTAGAGGTGGGGTATGCGACGTAGTAAGAAAGCAGGGGGAAAGGGAAAAAAATTTTACTCAAAGACTGCAGCATAGGGGCCCCAACCCCCCCTCCAATAGCTCACCCCCTTCTAACCGCCTGGCTAGCCATCCCATTGGGTCCCCCACACTAGTGGGTGTGTATGTTGAATGCAGTGGGGTTTGGGTCAAGGGGGGGTTTCCTCCCCTTCCCCAGGTAAGTTTACACCCGGGGGCGATGCAAATCTCTGTGGGTGGACCGGGTCTTGTCTTTTCACAAATGGGGGTTTTCCGGAATTTTAATCAGAGGCTATTTTATATGTGAATGAATAACTAAAAATTTGTATATATATATGTCACAATGACTTATATATATATATATATTATTTTTTGTTTCAAGGTGTTATTTTGTGTTTAAAAAGGAAAAAAAAGGTTTTTTTTTTGTTGCGGTTTTTTTTTTCCCCTGATCTGGGATTTCGGTATCGGATGGGTTCCCCCATATTTTAGTGAATCGGCGTACCTTTCCCCATCGTTATTTTTAGATATGAGCAGATGTCAACACTACTCATTTTGGTTACCCCGAATTAAAAAGCAGAAAAAGGGTCTGTATCAGAAAATGCCAGGTTTTATTGTATTTGGGGAATGGGGAAAATTTAAATTTCCCCTTAAATTTTTTGCAGTCAACACAGACACTTCACCCCGTATGGATTAGCCCAGAATATAAAATGCAGAAAAAGGGTAAGTATCAGAGATTACGGCTGTATAGTCTAGGGGTAATTGTAAATCTCCTAAAATTTTCCCGGGGATTTACACCAGACGCTCCGGCTCAGTATGGATTAGACCAGAATAAAATACAGAAAAAGTGAATGTATCAGAAGATCCCCGACCTATCAGTGTAGGGGTAATTGTAATTTCCCTTTTTAAATTTAGGGAACAACAGACGCTCACAGGCTCAGATGGTTAGAAAAATATAAAACAGAAAAAGGGGGGGACGTATCGAAGCGTACAGCTTTCAGTGTTGGGGAAATTTTTAAAATTTTCGTAAAAATTTCCAGAGTCGAAAAGACTCTACGTCTCATTATGGATTACCCAGAAATAAAAAGCAGAAAAAGGGTCAGATGGAAGGTACAGCGTATCGTCTGGGGGAAAATTTGAAATTTGTATTATTTCCGGGGTCAGACCAGACTTCACAGGTCAGTATGGATCCCCCCGAATAAAAAAAGCAAAAAAAAAAGGGTAATGAATCAGAAGGTACAGTTTTTCAGTCTGGGGATATGTTGTGAATGGCTAAAATGGGTTTTGAGCGAGGCTCCCTTGGTGGTTAGTGCGTATAAATTTAGTGAGGAATGGCAATCTGGGATGGAGGGGCTGATAAAGGGGGTTCCCCCATGAGGGGTTTCGGTGATCAATTCTTCTTGTTCAATTTGGTTCCGGGTTTTATTTGGAAATTGCTGAGTTTGCCTGATTTTTGTATCAGATAAATTTTTCGTTTTATTTTTTTGGGGTTGCTTTTTGCATTTTTCCCCCGCATTCTGTGGAGGGCGGCCCCCCTCCGGGGGGCTTGTGCCCCTTTTTTATTGGGCACTGTTGTTTGTTCATTTTTTTTCCCCTTTTTTTTTTAGTGGGCGGTTAGTTTTTTACCCCGGAGAACTGATTTAGGTGGTAGAGGTCGTGTGATCTAGGTGTTTTTGCAAAAAGTGAGGGGGGTTTTTTGGGGGTTTTTTTTTGGTTGCAGTGAGTATCTTTCCTGTACTTTTCTGTTGACAGATTCCCCCCCCGGTTTGTCATTTTATTTTTTGTTGGGCCCGGCTTTTCTTGCTAACCCTTCATGTTTGGGGGCTTCCCATTTTCTTTTGGGGGTCTGCTCGGGGCAGTAGCTTTCATCTTTCTGCCTTTAGGGGGAGTTAACTCTCAGGCTGTGACGAGGGGGGCTAGGATCAAGTAGGAACGCTCCCGGTTTCCTCTGTTGTGTGGTAGTTCGGTTACTGCAATCCAAAAAGGGTTCCCCGGGTTTCTTGTATTCCGTTGTTGCTTACTCTCCTAGTACCAAAAAAATGTATCACCGGCCAAAACGAAAAAATTTATGGTATCACAGAAGGGAAAAATGTGTGGGAAAAAAAAAAAATTTCAGAATTGTCAGGATTTATTTTTTTCCCGTTTGTTGAATTTTTTTTTCCATCTTTTTTTCTGGGGTGAGGGGATTTTTTTTTTTCATGGAGCTTGCACGTTGTTGGCCCCGTGGATCAGTTTTTCCTGAGGTTCGGAGTATTGTACCCCAATTTTCTGGGTTGCGGTGTGGAACCAGGTTCCCATGCCAGTTTTTTTTTTGGGGGATTTTGGGGGTAAATTTCTGAATTTAATAAAACTGTAAGTTGTTTTTTTTCCCTTTAAAACCCCAAATCCCCCGGGAACGCAACACAGCAGGTTCAAATTTTCATCCCTCCTGGCGGCGATCTCAGGATTGGGCTTTTTACCTGAACCTGGGGACCTTTTTAAAAAGATATTGATGCTTTTTTTTGGCTCTGGGGTTATTGTACGATAACCAATGTCATAAAACAAGTAAAAAAAAAAAAGTGGCATTAAATCGGGTTTTTGAAGCCCCCAGTTGTACTGTCAGAAAGCCCCAAAAATAGGCAGCCTGACAAATGGAATGTGATTTTTTGGCACCCCTTTTTCGGAAGGGGCTGTAGGAATGTAAAGGATGTTATGGGGGGTTCCCTGCCCCTGGTTTAAGATTCTATGTCTTTTGGGATTAAAATTGACAGATTTTTTGGGGAGCGCAGAGGTATGCGGAGATAGTTTTTGCCTTGTGAGCCACCCCCTGAGCCCTGCAGTGTGATGGTGATTCTGGGGAAAGGCGTCATGATTTTTGAAAGGCAAGGGTTATTTTTTACTGTGGTGACGCCTTATGCTTTTTCATCTGCCAAAAGGGGGGGAGTTTTACACGCTCGTTGTTTGGGGGAGTGTTAGACTAAATTTTGTTGACTGTTACCCTGATTTGTCCTTGTCCACTTTTTTGCTCAGGCTTTTGTTTTCAGGAGCAGTTTTAAACCCCGATGGTTTTTGGGGCTTTGCCAAATTGGGGTTTTTCCCTGATCCCCCTGGGAAGTCATTCCCTATGGGCATTGATTTTTCCCCCTTTTCGGGAATAAAACCCAATTTTTACTCAGGTGATAATGGGGTTAAACCCCGATCTCAGGAAAAGTTGAAATTTCGGGGTTTTAAAAATCTGATGACATTATTGTACTAGGTTTCCTTGGTTACAGTTATAATCTTTTTTGGATTGGAAATCTGTGTCTGTGCCCATTGGGGCTCCCAATTGTTAATGCCGACACCCCCGTTTTTCTGCTTCCCCGTTCAGGATGTTCCTGATTTTTTTAGATTTTTCGGATGTATTTAGTGAAAGAAAAATCTGCACCCTTCCCCCCACTGGAGCTATGATGACATTGAATTAGTCCTGGTGGTAAATTTCCAAAGGTTCCTTTTTTTAATTTCTGCCCCCGAAAACGAGCTATGGTTTTATATAAAAGGGTATTGGAGAAGGGTCTACGGCCATACTCTTCCCCTTGGGTGCGGTTTTTTTTTGGGGCCCCAAAAGGGGGTGGTTCATTGGGCCCCTGTATTGATTTCGTCCTTGAATAAGATCACTGTGAGTTAATACCCCTTCCCCCTTATTTTTTGACCTTTTTCCCCCGAGTGAAAAGTGCTAGTTGGTTTTCCCCAATTTTTCTCAGGGGGCAAAAATTATTGCATTAAGCACGGAGATGAAGGGAAAGACGGGTTTAATCCCCCGGGGGGATTTTGAGTACTAGGAGCCCTTTGGGTCATAATGCCCCTTTCCCGTTTTAATCTTTATGAATGATATTTTGGGATTTTGTGGAAAATTTTGATTGTTTTTTGGATGATTTTGTTTTTTTCCCCAAGATGGGATTATGTAAAAAATTTTCAGTTGTGTTCCATTTTTTAGAGAGAAGCATGTATGTAAAGGGATAAAAATGTCTTTTTGGGTTAAAAAGGTCTCATTTTGGGATTTTTTGTCTCTGTTGTTATTGAAAGGACCGGTCAATGTTGGCCATCTGTGATTGGGTCCAACCTATTCTTAAAAAGGTTTTCGAGATTTTGGGTTTTCCCCAATTTTTATCGTAAAATTTTTTTGGAATTTCTCCGGTTTTTTTTAAACCATTTTCTTTTTTAAAAAAAAAGGGTTTGATGTGGTAATTGGCCCCCAGAGGCAGTTTTGCATTCAGGAATTAAGAGAGTTTCACTTTCCCTGTTTACGGCAGCTGTGTTTCTTCCGTTTCAGGTGGAGGTTGATGCCTGAATTGGGGCAGGTGCCGTTTTGTCCCAAACGATCCAGAGCCTTTTAAAAGGTAACCTTGTGTTTTTTCTCTCGAAAATTTTCTCAAAAAACAATTTTAGAGGGGTAACGGGGTTTTGGCCATGAAAGGGGCCTTTGAAAATGGAGACATTGCTGGAAAAAACCAAACATCGGGGGGTTGGTCCCAGGCCAAAAAAATTGGTTTATTCGAATCCCCCAAGCGACTTAATTAGACACCCGGGGGCCTTTTTTCACATTTTAATTTTTGGTTTTTTTTCCCGGCATAAGATTTAAGGCGGATGCCCTTGAGGAGTTTTTTTGCGGCTCTCTGATTCCCCATCCTACTGTTATTTTGAAAAAGGGTGTAGTTTTTTCCCCCATCTCGCCCTTTTTTGATGGTTGGAAGGGTTTTTCAGGAGGATAAAAAGAGTGTGCCTTTGGGGGAAAATTTTTTGTCCCCCAAAAGTGGAAAGAAGAGTGTGATATCTAGATTCATTGTTCCCCCTTGGTGGTCTCCGGGTTTTTGGTACAGGACTTGGTGAGTTGGGGTTTTTTGGGGCTATTTGTCTGTGACGTAGGGGGAAATTTGTGCAGTCCCCTGGGACTTCTTGCTCCAAGCCTTGCTTGCTCTAGTGGTTTGTTAATGCCTTACCGTCCCAAAGGCCATGGCCCCAAAATTTGATTTTTTTTTCCCACCCCCCTGTTTCTCGAGAAAAACGTTATTGGGTAATCTGTGATAGGTTTTTTCCCAAAAAAATACATTTTTTCCATTACCCCAAGTTACCTTCCTCCCCCGATTGGTGCCTTTGTTTTCCCTTAGCACGTGGTTTGGTTAAGGCATTCGGAGAACATTGTGTCTGAAGGGGTCCAGTTTTTTCCAATTTTGGGGGGACATTTTTTCTAAGTTGGTGTTTTAAAATTTCTTTCTCTTGCTTTTATCTCAGACCCCAAGGACAAACCAGGAACAAACCGCCTTGGAAAAATTTTTTAGATTTTTGTGTTGCTGTCAAGGACTGGGTCTCTTTTTGCCCCTTTTGGTGAGTTTGCTCTTAATAAAAAGGGGTGCTTGCCACCTTATGTTCCCCTTTTTTTGCAATTTTGGGTTTCACCTCGATTTTTTGGGGGAAAGGGGGGGTTTGTTGTCGGGTTTTGTTGTGTGGGGAATGCAGCAGATTTGGGGCAGGTGTGGAGGGTTGTCCCCTTTTCAGAGAAGGCCCAAGGTTCCAACCCCGGATAGGTGTGGTCCTCGGTTTTTAAAGTGGGGGACTTGGTTTGGTTGTCCTCAAGAAATATCCTTGGGGTTCATTCCAAAAATTTTAAATAGGTTCATTGGACTTAAAGACTGGAGATTCTTTAAACTGTTTTTCCTTTTTTTGTTCTTCCGGGAAAATTTTAAGATCCTAAGTGTTCCACAAGTCCCCTTATTGAAAAGGGTTTTTTAGCCAGGGTTCCTGGGCTGCGCCCCCCGACCTGTTTTTTGGTTTTGGGATCTAGAGTATGTGGTTGAGAATTATTGGTTCTCGTTTTTTTGACGAAAAATCCGTATTTGGGGTTAAAAGGAGAGGTTTTTTGGTGGAGGAAAAAACTTGGGTGTTTGTTCGGCATCCTCTAAGACGTTGTTATCACCGAGTATCCCCATCGACCTGGTTGCACAAGTGAGGGGCGGGACCCCCCCCAAGGGGGGTATGTTGTGAATGTGCTAAAAAGGTTTTTTTAGCAGAGGCCCTTGGTGGTTACCACGTACTGAACCTTTCAGCGAGGAATGGCAATCTGGGATGGACTGGTTGATATAAGGGAGGTTCCCTCCCATGTGGGGTTCGGTGATCAATTTTCTTGCTAATTGTGGTTCTGGGGTTATTTGGGGGCTTGCTGAGTCTGCTTCATCTTTTCTATAGAAAAAATATTTTTGCTTTTATTTTTGCGTTGCTTTTTGCATTGTTCCCCCCACTTCGTGGGGTCGCCGGTCCCCTCCGGGGGGGGTTGTGTCCCTGTTTTTGGAGCCATGTTGTTTTTCATTTGCTTTTTCCGTTTTTCAGTGGCTGCGGCTTGTTTTGTTACACAGAGAAATTTTTTTGGTGGTAGAG